>OY730184.1:3010000-3187500 GCA_963422495.1 Polyommatus iphigenia | reverse complement strand
GTTTCTAAATAGTTTCAAAATGTAAAATATCATGCAGGAGTTCGTTGTCACTGCAAAAAATATAATAAAAAAGTATGTATCAAAAAAGTTAGTTTTAAACCTTATCACACCTAAGTACCACATAACACGCCGTTGTACCTATCTGGGTACACCCCCTAAAGGGGAGGATTTTAATTTTTTTTAATTTTTCCTTAATTTTTCATTTATTTAACATATAAACTGCAGATAAATTCAAGTTTTCTTAAAAAAATACTTTTGGTTTCATTTTGTCGGTTAATGGGTTAATATTTAATAATAATAAATAAAAAAAAAAAAAAATTAAGGGGGGCTCCCATACAAAAAACACAATTTTTGGCCTAATTTTGCTCTACAATGGTACGGAATCCTTCGTGCGCGAGTCCGACTCGCACTTGGCCGATTAAATTCCTTTTGCATTACTTTTCTTAAATATCTTTAACCATTCGTTATGTTACTCATTTGATTTTACAAATAAAGTTTTTAAGCTATAAAAAACAGATGTTTTCATTGTCGAAACTACAAAACTTATGGTCTTAATTGGACATTCAAAATTACTAAAATTAATTAATTGATTACTCGACTTGTTGCATTGGTCACATAATGAGTTCTTGCACTAAGCCGACGATGATATTATGTTTATTTATCGAAATCGAACAGGCTCTGACACTACTGGATCGATTCTGGTTAGAATTCCTAAGCTGTAGTTGTTACAAAAATATGATAACTTTATTTAATAAGTATACTTAATCTACTAGCCACGTCTTCGTCCAAGTCCGAATTTGGTTAGTTTTTGTGTATATTTGCGTAAAATATAATAACATTTGTCGGATTAAAATATACAAAATTCTCATGTCACAATGCTTGTGCGCGAACTGCTCAAAATCTATTCAATGAAATTTTGCATAGGTAGGTACATACATTCGTTAGACTTGAGAATAATTTTTTGTCTGCTTTTTGATATAATATATTGATACTAGAAATAATTTACATAGCAAACTGACGTTTGCCAGGTCATCTAGTCAAATATGTATATAAAATTCTCGGGTCACAGTGTTTGTGCGCGAACTCATCCAAAACGGTTCAACCGATTATAAATCCCGCTCCATCGAGGAAACCGCTTATGAATCCGCTTCCGCTTATGAATCGGCTTCCGCTTATGAATCCACTTCCGCTTATGAATCGACTTCCGCTTACTATTCCGCTTCCGCTTATGAATCCGCTTCCGCTTATGAATCCGCTTCCGCTTATGATTCCGCTTCCGCTTATGATTCCGCTTCCGCTTATGAATCCGCTTCCGCTTATGATTCCGCTTCCGCTTATGAATCCGCTTCCGCTTATGAATCCGCTTCCGCTTATGATTCCGCTTCCGCTTATGAATCCGCTTCCGCTTATGATTCCGCTTCCGCTTATGAATCCGCTTCCGCTTATGAATCCGCTTCCGCTTATGATTCCGCTTCCGCTTATGAATCCGCTTCCGCTTATGATTCCGCTTCCGCTTATGAATCCGCTTCCGCTTATGAATCCGCTTCCGCTTATGAATCCGCTTCCGCTTATGAATCCGCTTCCGCTTATGAATCCGCTTCCGCTTATGAATCCGCTTCCGCTTATGAATCCGCTTCCGCTTATGATTCCGCTTCCGCTTATGAATCCGCTTCCGCTTATGATTCCGCTTCCGCTTATGAATCCGCTTCCGCTTATGAATCCACTTCCGCTTATGAATCCGCTTCCGCTTATGAATCCGCTTCCGCTTATGATTCCGCTTCCGCTTATGAATCCGCTTCCGCTTATGAATCCGCTTCCGCTTATGAATCCGCTTCCGCTTATGATTTCGCTTCCGCTTATGAATCCGCTTCCGCTTATGAATCCGCTTCCACTTATGATTCCGCTTCCGCTTATCATGATAACATTATCATATTTGTAAACAAATATACATATTTAATATTAAATTTAAAAGCCTTCTACAATAATTGTTCATCGGCTCCCGTTTTCTCCTGTAAAGGTTGCTTTTAGTGTGTTTATTTCAATTTTGTTTGTTTCCCATGGTTTCGATTAAATATTTTCTCAATCCGGAGAAAGACAAAGGAAATAACGTCCTCTCGTTAGGCGCGCGCGAAGACGACTGTTGGCGACTGAGAGGTGAGACAAATCTAGCGGTGAAGAGCCAATGTGGTTTTTCTTAAATATCTTAAAAAATATAGAGAATATTAAAAAATCCGCTAGGTCGAACCCTCGGTGATAGAATTTAATATGATGTGTAAAAATATTATAACTCAGTTTAATGCATGGTTTTGGCTAAGGAAAAAAATCGTCAAAGTTAGATGCATCTTTGTAATTTTTTTCTATTAAGAAAATTTTACGATATCGTGTTTTCGCTCAGATCGAATTCTTGGAAATATAATGTAGTATCTATATTTAGAAAATTAAACAATTCGGGGCTTATTATCAAGTACAAAAATGATTTATAAAATCGTCAATTTTGGGTTAGTCGCCTTCTTAAGAGCACTGGTGATCGCGACAACAATAAAATAACAATAGATTTAAAGAATCCGTGAGCGAAGGACTTACATTTTTAGTTTTGTAGCGATATTTATCGAGTTCATAGTGCGGGAGCCGCACATTTTTTTGGGTTGAACAGTATCCCATGTCCTTTCCCGGGCCTCGAAGTATCTTCTTACCAAATTTCAGTTAAATCGGTTTGGCGGTTTGGGCATGGAGAGGTAACGTAACAGACACACAAACACACTTTTGGAGTTATAATATTATTATGGATATTTAAATTTTAACTGATGTTAAAATGTTTTTAAGAATTCCTTACTTTTAACTTAAAATTGCGTATTGAATACTTTAACATAGCGTAGCGAAATGTTTACAAAGCGCGGTGCGTTCACATATTTTGTATCTTTTGCGCGATCAGATCTCCGATCAGATCTCCGTCGTGATCATCGCGCCGTATCAAGTATGAGTATCATAGTGTGGACGCCTATTAGATCATTCTGCCGATCATGCGAGTATTTGATACGGCATGTATCAGATACGCGGTTAATAGCGATCGGGGCGTATCATGATACGCGTATCATTTTGACACGCTTCGATGATACACGACGGAGATCTGATCGGGGATGTGATCGCGCAAATGATACAAATGTGGACGCACCCTTAAGCGTTGTAGTAACGAGTGTTCTCACGGTTGCTCTTTTTCTACTGCAATTACATTGTTGTAGCTGTTACGGATTAAAATAATCAAGATGCTGAAAAGTTCTTGTTTCTTTCTTAATACTAGATTTACTATAGGGCCAACTACATAAATGCATCTGTGAATTATTAATCTGTGAATAGATAAATGGATTTTCCATTGTGTTAGTAACACTATAACTCGATAACGGCTCAACCGATTTGGCTAATTTTAGTCTTAAAATGATCGTGGAAGTCCAGGGAAGGTTTATAAGCGACACGAAGTTCACCGGGACATCTAGTCTTAAATATATGTATCTAAGTATAAAAGTATTAAATATTATATTTCCGTTGTCTGGTACCCGTAACACAAGTCCTTCAGGTACTTACCACGGTGCTAGACTGACGTGTTGTGAAGCGTCCATAGATATTATTATTATTAAATGCATGATAATAATGAAATTCAAATCGGTAAACACTAATTTAATTGAATACTCTATCAGAGACAAGACGGCTTTTCAATGTTCCACGATCTTTATTCCAACCGAATGTTAGGCATTCAAAACTTGCATTTCTGACCTTCTTACACCGAAGCCAAACCAGATATATAAAATACAATTTAATAGGAAGCATATTTTTCTCCGGGATAGGATGTGAATAAAAATGAGCGCAAGATCTTAAATTCGTTGTCACAGAATGTCAAGAAAATTCAAACGGAAAATATGGTGGATGGAAACGTGATATTGGAATATATACTGACTACTATTGTGGTCACTAGCAACCATTTAAGAAGTGAAATATGTATATTTTGTAGACATTTATTTTCACATTACTTTTATTTATATAATTTTGAACCGACTTCAAAAAAGGAGGATATCAATTCGACGCGTATGTATGCAATTTTTCCAGGCCATGTATGACGTATGTATGTATGTATACAGTATGTATGTATAGAGTTATGTTTTTATGATTGTGTTCCCATAATATCTCCGGAACTATAAGTTCGATTTAAGTAATTCTTTTTTTTGTTGTTGTAAGTACTACGTATTTTTCAACTTAGGGAATACTGCAAGTTTCATCAAAATCAGCTTAGTGGTTTTTGAGATAGAGAATTTCAACTCTCAATTACGTATTGAAGTCGGTTAGTTTATCTTTTTAAAATACTATTCTTATGATTTCTTCGCGGCTCCCAAGACAGCTTTAGCATGTCCCTCGGGCTCCCTGAGATCATAACAAAGGGTTTTCGTGGTTGGACACCGCTGTCGATCCTGGCGACACAGGAGATACAGAAATGGAAAATATGTTTGGTGTACCAAAACCCGTTTCAAAAAAAAAAAAGACGGGTTGCACTCCGGGAGTGCCGGCAGAAGTGAAAACTTGATTATTAACGTTGTGTATTTTTTTAAGCCCATTTTATATGAAAATCGATTTTAAAAAAATCGATTTTTTTTATTAATCGAAACCCTTACGATTCGAGTTCGAGTTCGAGTTTTTGAGTTTTTGAGTTCGAGTTTTTGAGTTTTCGAGTTTTCGAGTTCGAGTTCGAGTTCGACACAAAACACTACTCTCCAACCGTCTTACGGTTTTTCTATGAAATTATTATTTTTAACAAAATTTAAACCGACTTCCAAGGTAAAAACAATAGTAATATGAACTAAAAAGTATTAAATAACTCTTACCCTTTAAAAGTGCCTTTTTCAGAATTCGTCTAAATCTCAACTATTTCTGTACTGTATACTACAATCTTCATTATTTTGAAGTCGGTACCAGCTAATTTAATCGTGAGTTCAGTAATGTCAGATTATCTGAAACTTTTGTAGTACAATCTTCATTATTTTGAAGTCGGTACCAGCTAATTTAATCGTGAGTTCAGTAATGTCAGATTATCTGAAACTTTTGTAGTATACAGTACAGAAATAGTTGAGATTTAGACGAATTCTGAAAAAGGCACTATTAAAGCGTAAGAGTTATTTAATACTTTTTAGTTCATATTACTATTGTTTTTACCTTGGAAGTCGGTTTTAATTTTTTGTTAAAAATAATAATTTTACTCTTTTTAGTTAAGTATCTACAAAATTAGGCTTTATGCGTAAATAACCAATACGAATGTTAACTATTCACATTATGTCACTGTAAGCGTAATTGTGGTAAATGCTTGCAGTTATCTAAGCGATGCTGTAATTTCCATACTTTTATCTTTAAAGATTCAGGAGTTCTGTTCAGTGCCTTTGGACCAAGAGACACCTTCGTATAGAATTTCTCTTATTCGTAACATATGTTTAACTTACTAGAAACAACATTATAACCACTATGAGTGTTTTGATAAAATTCAAGGATTTTCCTCGATTGCTCATAGATCCCATCATCAGCTCACCACTTTCGTAATTGTTATGCAAAATTAAGATTATATCCTATACAACAACTTGAGAATTTTGAAAATCGGTCCACAAACAGCGAAATCATTATCAAAACGTCTGCTTCGATGCAAAATATCACGAAAAGTACCAATAATTGGGTCATAGTATGATGACCCATGGTATAATTATGGTTGTGATGATGATGATTAATCAAATTGATGTATTAGCTTATGCTTTCAGTTGTTTAAACAACGCCGAAATCCCCGAACCTGTACCTATAAGCATTCAAAAGTTCTGTTCGGTACCTTCGGATCCAGGGTATAACCTGGTGCAAGTCTTACTTTTTGCTAGCATTTACCTCGAATGCTTCAGAAAAAATTGAAATCACTATCTGTTTCCATACAAAGTTCAAGAAGTCCCCTCGATTCCTCAAGGATCCCATCATCAAATCACCATTTTTGTGAACATGGTACCAAATTCGAGTTAAACCCTATACAACACAAAAAGAATTTTGAAAATCGGACCACAAACGGCTGAGTAATCGTGGAACATACAAAAAAAAAAAGATTCATACAGCCGAACATATTACCTCCTCCTTTTTGGAAGTCGGTCAAAAATGTGTGCTCCCCGCGCGATAAACGAGTTTTGGCGCAACGGAGTTGCGGGCATCATCTAGTATTCCCTTTATTTTTATTTATTTATTTATTTATAATTTATTGTGCACAGGAAACATAACATAATTACAGTTAACACAGAAAGACGGCACAAAGGAACTGCTTATTTCTAGATAGAAATCTCTTCCAGCAGCCCTACGGAGAGAGATAGGATTAAAAACAGCAGATAGGACGTGCACAAATATGATTACACTAGCTGTTGCCCGCGACTTTGTCCGCGTTAACATAATATAATAACAAAGATGAATAGTTTTCCCTTTTTTGTGGTTCCTTATTACAAAGGGTAAAAATGGGACCCTATTTAAGCAAACGTCAATAAACTTTCATGTTTCTAACTCAAGAAATTACGGACTTTCATTGAAACTTTCTACCCCTATTTCACCCCCTTGGGGGTAGGATTACCAGAAACGCTTAAATACGTATCCTTTCATTTTTAATCAGTAGCACAAAAATAAAGTTTCATGTTTCTAACTCAAGAAATTTTCATCAGAAAGACTTTCATTCAAACTTTCAACTCCAATTTCACCCCTTTGGGGATAGAATTTACAAAAACGCTTAAATACCTATCCATTTATTTTTAATCAGAAGTCCAAAAATAAGCTTTCATGTTTCTTACTTAAGAAATGACGGACTTTCATTTAAACTTTCAACCCCTATTTCACCCCTTTGGGGGTAGATTTTCCAAAAACTCATAAACACGTATCCAATCATTTTTGATCAGTAGCCCAAACATAAAATTTCATGTTTCTAACTCAAGAAATAACGGACTTTCATTCAAACTTTCAACCCCAATTTCAACCCCTTGGGGGTAGAATTTCCAAAAACGCTTAAACACATATCCAATCATTTTTAATCAGTAACCCAAAAATAAAGTTTCATGTTTCTAACTCAAGAAATGATGGACTTTCATTCAAACTTTCAACCCCTATTTCACCCCCTTTGGGGTAAAATTTTCAAAATTCCTTCCTTAGTGGGTGTCTACTTAATAAAACAACCCTACCCACCAAATTTCGTGGCTGTAACTTTAACAGTTTTTGCTCAGCGATGATGAATCAGTCAGTCAGTCAGTCAGTCAGGACATGTAATTTTATAAGTATAGATTATAATATACAACAATATGTGCTCATCGAAGCAAAACTAATATTATACTAATATAAGTAATGTAAATAATGAAAAAAAAAACATTTACCATAGGTACCAAATTAATTTATGTAATTAATTTGGCACCCTGTTTGCCTTATATTGGCTTGATAATGCTTCTCTTCATTTTGTGGTATTTACAAAACCCCTTACTTCATACAAAACTAATTTGAATTACTACTTTTTGTGTCCAAGGGCAGCAAAATAAATAGAATTTAAATAAATTCAACCCTTTGTCTAAACGTGACTGTGAATATCGGGGGTAATTTAAATACATTACGTTTTGAGGACACTCAGTTTTTACAAAGGTTAGACAAGTGAGGGTTAAACATTAATGTTATTTGTGTAGGCGAAAGTAGTGAGTAGTTGTGGTATTTAAACTATATTATTATTACGTTGTGAAAATATTTTATGACAGTGACATTTAACTGAAACTCAATTTTAACGCTGGAATGAAAATAGTGTAGGTACTGGGAGAGAACGGAGTCCATACTCATCATAAATGCGAAAGTGTGTCTGTCTGTCTGTTACCTCTTCACGCCCAAACCGCTGAACCAATTTTGCTGAAAGCTATGGAGATACTTTGAGTTCCGGGAAAGGACATAGGATACTTTTTGTTTAGTAAAAATGTACGGTTCCCGAACGATAAACGAAATTTGGCGCAACGGAGATGCGGGTGTCATCTAGATTTTATAAAGGCCGTCATAATAATATTATACAGAGAGCCCGGAAACTGGAGCCGACTTGACCGGGCTCCGACCGGTTTGCTTTACCATCTGTGTGCAAGAGTCCTGTCCGATCGATCTGCGATCAGTCCGATCAGATTTGGTCGGCCTCCAGGCAGTTAGAAATGTCGATAGGTGTGCGGTAAACCTGTGTAAAGATGCGGAAAATTACTGCGAAAATGTGACCGTCTTATCTTCTTGCTTAAGCGACTGAACCATTTATGTATATGAAATTTGGTGTGGAGATACGGAAAGGACATAGGATACTTTTTATCCCGGCAAAATGTACGGTTCCCGCGCGTTAAACGAATTTTGGCGCAACGGAGTTGCGTCCTTCATCTAGTCTAGTTTAATACACCATTCGTATACATTATCTCAACATAATTTTAAACCGTAATCTGTGTACTCTGTCACGGTAGCAGTAACTTCATAAACACAGAAGATAAGAGAGTTAACATCAAAATTACGGCACACACAGCGGCTCTTGCTTGGGGTTGAATACACTTAGGTTACGTTTATAAACGACGTATATCCATTCTAATATTATTATAAATGCGCAAGTGTGTCTGTCTGTTACCTCTTAACGCCCAAACCACTGAACCGATTTTGCTGGATGTGGCGGCACCTTGAGTCTCGGAAAAGGATATAAGACACTAGACGTTCCGCGCGGCTTCGCCCGCGTAAATTAGATATTTCACAGACAAATTAGTTCACAAAAATAGCCTATGATCCTTCACGTGCTCTACTTCTTATCTGTGCCAAATAACAGAAATATTGCTCCAGTAGTTCGTGAGATGAGCCCTTTCAAATAATTTCCCCCGTTTTTTCCACATTTTCCTCTATTTCTTCACTCATATCGAATATAGCCTAAAGCCTTCCTCGATAACTGGGCTATCTAGCACTGAAATAATTTTTCAAATCGGACCAGTAATTCCTGAGATTAGCGCGTTCAAACAAACAAACAAACCCTTCCGCTTTATAATATTAGTATAGATTTTATATCTCAGAAAAATGTACGGTTCCCGCCGGATAAACGAATCATCTACGCAGAGGTCGGAGCAGAGGGCGCTACTATACATATTACAGTAAATAACCCCACAAAAATCCTAAGGCTGCGTTGCCATTGAAGCGGAGCGGAGCTTAGGGGTGCCGAATTGATCAATCACCGTGCTCGAAATCTTCGCTGTCATTCCGCTGGAATAGCACGATTGGTCAATTCGGGCACCGCTAAGCTCCGCTCCGCTTCAGAGGAAACACAGCCTAATGTTGCACACGTCATATCAAAATATTGACAGAAACTTCTATGTTTACTGTCTATGCTGGTGCTACCGTTTGCGTGAAAACATTGCAGTGATATCCTTTTTTTTGTCCACACTGTGCCTTTTTTTAGTTCATTAAGGGCATACGTTAAAGCGCAGTCAACATCGCACGTGAGGCATGCCCGCGACGCTATGACACTTTTCTTTCCAACGGGGGTGGATTTCGACGCATTCAATTATTGAATATGCCAAACGAAAGTTGAATAAAAAGAAGATGACGGAAATTGAAGATGAAATTGCATAGTGTGGACATAGCTTATCGTCTGTTTTCCTCAATAAAGGTAAATGACAGAAACAAAGGACAAAGATTTCATAATAATTGGGTCCTGGGGTAAGTTTTATTACGTACGACCGTTTTTATGATGGGCGAACGAGCAAATGGATTGCCTGATAGTACGAGATTATTGCACATTGTAGTTTGAGAACAATCTTGAATTTAGTTCACTTTTAGTTTACTTTCAGTCGTGTTGCAGTAAATTAAAAATCTGTAAATATCCTGCTTAAGGCAGAGTTTGATTGTATAACCTACCGGAATTCTACTATCTGAGACTATTTTCATACTAGATGCGCAAATCGGCTTACACACACATAAGCGTATTTTCGGATGACACGAAGTATCAAAATAAACAGGGAGCCACTAAGCGTCGTAACTGAGGTAAAATAACTGGGTATCTTATGGACGCTATCACATAAAAATTTGCAGGTCGATGTCTGTCAGTACGAATATCGACGTTAACCCTTAACCACTGACGTGCAATTAAGTTACATTACCACTGACGTACGTATGGGATACGTATGCCATTTTGGACGCCTCTTGATGTCTCGATAAAGTTTAATTCTGGTGTCAATTGCAGTCTATTTATTTGGATACTTTCAAATGACATAAAGATAATTAAAAAATAATAATATTTATTATAAATAATTTTTAATGTAACAAAAACCTTAGTGACTTACAAAGTAGGATAGACTTTTTATATAAAATTAACAAAAAATATTTTCTAAACATAGGAACTTTTTTTTTTTGGTTTTTATTAAATATTAAGGATTATATTAATTAGGAAAAAATCACAATCACCACAAATCAAATTATAATGCACTTTTTAAGGACAGTTGATGCAGGTCGACTTAGAGCACTGCAAGCAAACCGATTTATGCAAGCAATTGACATCCGTTTCGGGTTCTGCGACGTTTTTCTTTGAAATATACATGGCAAATTTTAAATTGTGTAAAATTTATGACTTTTGTTGCTTTTTTGACCAACTTCATCACCCTTATTCTTGGCCAACCAATAAGGCTAGAGACCTCATGTAAAAGCTACGGTATCAATTCAATTTGTTCGTCGTTTTTGGAAATATTCTGTTCAACTGGCCTTTTTTAGACGTAGAGGGTTCCCAAGACGAATAAGATAGCCTACAATTCACTTTTATCTACGGACAAACAAAAAGTAATTACTTGAAAAAAGTCACACTAACACTGACGCTACGTATCTCATACGTCAGGTCGTTAGAGTCACCTGCTTGCAGATATGCACTGCATCCGCTCTCCCCTGCCTTCGACGCGTCACTGGCAACTAGGAAACTACCAAAAATGACAGGCAGAAATTCCCTCAAAATTTTGAGTTTTGAATGAAAAACCGCGTAGGTGACGTACCACATACGTACGTCAGTAGCCGCGTACTGACCAAGCGAGCCGCCTCGCCGCGGCAGCCTCGCGCGCTGTTGCTTGGTCGGTCAGTACGTGTTAGTGCGCGGCAAACGTCCGAGGCGCCTTTGAGCATCGACAAAAAACCGACAACTTTTGGCTCGGCCGCGGCACGCTCGGGCGAGGCAACGAGGTGGCTCGCTTGGTCAGTACGCGGCTAGTGGTTAAGGGTTAAGGTCATTAAAATAACTTAATGTACAGTGGCGGTTACGACGCTCGCCGCGTTCTTGATAGGGCGAAAATGTATGAAGAAATTTGAGAGCGTTTCTTATAAATGGAAATGTTATTTATGTTTATATAAAATATTTAGCTATTCGTACAGGGGACTAATTAAGCAACAATTTTTTTGTATATTTATTTTCCTTAGTTCAGTGTATTTAGCTATACTGGTACCTAATCAAACCCCATTTTTTAATCTTTTGCGATTATTGTGATGGTTAAAATGTATTTATGTGAAAAAATTTTATGCGGTTATGAAATTTGTATGGTGTAGACGTGGAGATGAATATAAAATTTATTATCTTTCATTTGAAACCAAAATATCCTCGCAGTGTGACTCCTAATTTAAAATGGTACCTGAAAATCGCTGATATATTTTGTGAAAAAATGTGATAGCGTCCTTAAGGTGACTTTCCAATCTTCACCGTAAGCGACCGCGACCGACAAAAATTCAAATAAATGCCACTTTATAACATAGGTTTCATTTTCTACTGACATTGGTCTACCATACCGCCGCTGCTTTGTAGCGGCGTAGAGCAAAATGAAACCTAAGGCCTATGGGTCATAAGGTGGCATTTTATTTGAAATTTTCTCAGTCGCGGTCGCTTGCTCGTTGATCGGAACGGTGCCTTTAGTGTGCCTTTTCAGAAGCCCATAAGGGTTTCCCTTTAAACCCGTGACCCGGGGTGAAAAGTTCATTTATTCATAGACACGAGGGTGGGCATTCAGCGGGGTTGTGAATGCCGGAGTAATTACCGTGATAGTCTACCGTATATATTGTGTGTTACATGTGTATCGACTAATCCATATCTTAACTTAGATAAATTCATACTAATATTATAAATGCGAAAGTGAGTCTGTCTGTTACCTCTTCACGCCCTAATTGGTCCTTAAAAAACTTGCGGTGTTTGTAACCTCCTCCGAAACTTCTGGACCGATTTTCACAAAATTGTACATAGGTACCTACAATTAGGATGATGACAAGGTCAAAGATTAGCGAATTTTGTTATTAAAATAAAGAAACAACGGTAAAAAATAAGTGTTTCCAAAATTTCAGCTTGATAGCTTTTGTAATTTTGTTATGCGCCTTCAAAGTTGGATATACAAGTCGAATTTTTTTTCAATTAAATTTCTTAATATTTGTATACCGTTCGATAACTTATGTAATTTAAAGCAACTTTTGTTATGAAACCACTTACATAAACGCAATAATTAATATAGCTACCGAACAAAAATCTCCCGCGATGCCTACCAACAGCTCTAAGGTGACGTCATAATCGAGTTGCATTTTGTATGGAGCGTTTCGGGCAGGTCCATTTTATGAGATGTTTGAATTGTCATATTATCTTGGTGAATTTTTAAGCTATCAGAGTAATTCTTTCACCGATGTTTCTATTTTTTAAAGGTCTTTCAATTACTAATAAGAAAAAAAAATAGTCATCATGCCAATTTCATAAACCTATAACGTATATGGAAAAACGCCGGATCACCTAGTTTATTACAAATGCGAAAAACATATTTCTGTCTGTCTGTCACCCTTAAATCGCTTAACAGTACGCTCGCTTAACAATAGAAAGGCTTTTGACGTTCAGTATAGAATAATAACCGTGAGTTCAGGCATAAGGATCTAGGATTTACTTAATATTAAGTACAACTACAAATATTACTAATCTTAGTTATACTGCGTCTGCAGTTATTGCGGTTAAACACTCGATTCCCCCGAAACGTATCAAAATATGTATTATGTATCCATTTCAGTACATTAAACGGCGTATAATGTACAACGAGGGGCACGATAAAATTACAATATGAATGGCGGAAAATAAATCATTTCAGTATTTTTATGAGAAATTAACGAACCAAAACTCATGTTTAGGGATAATTTTTAACTCCGTTTATTATGTGATTCAGCTTTTTTAAAGAGGATGTCAAGTTTTTGGATATAAAACTTTATATTGTAATCTATAAAGCAATTTAATGCAAAAACATTAAGGGTGGGTTACACCAACTTACTTTAACTATAACTTTAACTATAACTACAGTGCAAAATGGCGCCCTTAACCATAACCGCTCATACTTATATCTAAATTTTTTTCGTGAAAATTTTCTACGTTTCACAGTGTTATATTTTTCCTGACGATTTTTACGGATAATTCAATTTTTTATACTCTAAATCCCATTACCTGTAGATTTAAAAATAAACGCAAGAGACATCTGACAATTTCTGTGGTCAAAGTTAAGGTTAAAGTTAAGGTTATAGCTAAGTTAGCCTTAACTCATAACTTTAACCTTAACTTTGACTTTAACCACGCCTCTGGTGCAACCCACCCTAAAGTAGTGTAAAAAAATCGATATTTTAAAAATATAACAATTCTAAAAATAAATTAAGTTTATTGAAACGAAATATTTTTTCAATAAATGAAGTGGGTTATCCCTTCTTAGTAGTAGTACCGAATGTAATACTTAAAAGTAAGGAAAGTATTAAACTTCAAGGTAGGTACTGAAAAGTTGAATAATGCTACCCCAGCCTGATAGGTTTACTTTTCAGCTTACAGTTTTTTTTTTTTTATTTATTTTTATTTATTTAATAATATATAATAATAAAATGTTGAATTGCCCAAAGCAAAATTACCAGTGGTATGCATTTTTTTTTATTGAATAAGGGGGCAAACGAGCAAACGGGTCACCTGATGGTAAGCAACTACCGTCGCCCATGGACACTCGCAACATCAGAAGAGCTGCAGGTGCGTTGCCGGCCTTTTAAGAGGGAATATGCTCTTTTCTTGCAGGTTTGCAGGGCGTATAGGTCCGGAAATACTGCTGGTGAAAATAGATGTAGAATATAGATTAAGATATTAATGAAACAAATTATTTGTTACAGATCGAGCTGCGTACACTCTGAGCTCTGCTGAAGTAAGTGGGTAAGTACTACTTGCATAATACTACTTACAGAATTTCTTTGATTATATCGTACCTACCTACCTTTTTAAAACTTACTTCTAAGTTTCTAAGTCTTAAAATCTCAGAAAAACACTCTATCAACTTAGAATCTAAGATGATACTAGAATATTCTCATGTTTGAAAGAAACAGAGACGAGCAGCTTAGGGCCTTATCACACTGGCGATTAGCGAGCGATTTGAAAGCGACGCGACTGCGCAGCGCACACGGCGCGACAGCGCAGCGTCGTCGCGGCGTGGCGTGGACGCCATTTCGTACACTCGTATTTTGTATACTCCTTAGACGAGTGTACAAAATGGCGTCCACGCCACGCCGCGACGACGTCGCGCAATCGCGGCGTGTGCGCTGCGCAGTCGCGTCGCTTTCAAATCGCTCGCTAATCGCCAGTGTGATAAGGCCCTTACGGACGTGACGGTGTGTCGTAGGAAAGTAATATCCCCCTCTCTTTTTACTGCACAGCGAAAATGGTGGCCTAGTTTTCGTGCCTCATTTTTACTTCTGTGTATGTTCAGTCGAACTCGAACGTAACTCGATCTCTCCATGGTAATTCCCAGGTGAGTTAAGCTGTAACGTCAACACGCGCATCTGCGCCTGAACTCACTCGAATGTTTGTTTTGGTTCGAGAGCCCTCGATCTTATTTTGATTTATACTTAACCTAACATTTCGTAATTTACTTGTTATTTCCCCACTTGAACTGCGTAAGCCTAGCTTTTGCTCGCGATTTCCCCGCATGAAAATTCTAAAAGTAATTGGATAAAATGAAGCATATATTATAATATATGTGTTTGATCAGCGCCTAAACTATTACGTATATAAATAAAAGCAAAATACTACTCAAAAGCTATGTCCACACTGTGCACTTTCGTCTTCAATTTTCGTCATCTTCTTTCATTCAACTTTCGTATTGGCGCATTCAATAATTGAATGCGTCAACTAACGCAACGCCAACATTGTCACTATAGAACAAAGCGCAAGTTTTGGATACGGTCAGAGGGCATGCGTCGCGGGCATGTCTCACGTTCGCTGTTGACTGCGCTATAACGCATGCCCTTGATGAACAAAAAAGGCACAGTGTGCACAAAGATAAAGATTAATTTAAGAAAAAAAAAACGGTTTACTGACGATAGTTGAACGTGACAACGTCATAGCCTTAACCCCTCAGTTCCGGGAAAAATCTATGCAAAAAAGTTGGCAGGTCAATGTGTAATTATTATTTTTAACAAAAAATTAAAACCGACTTCCAAGGTAAAAACAATAGTAATATGAACTAAAAAGTATTAAATAAATCTCAACTAATGATTTCTTAAGTTTTCGCGAGTATCACTCATGATATTATAAGTTTAAACACTTACGGATTTTGTCGCGGAGCACTTTTATTAATCCCGACGTTTCGGCTACTTTACAGCGGCCGTGGTCACGGGCGGACTGAGGTGACAGGTGTTCAATTTCTTGAAGTTATCCAACTACCCGACGACTCATCAATATTTGTTCGCAAAATATTGATGAGTCGTCGGGTAGTTGGATAACTTCAAGAAATTGAACACCTGTCACCTCAGTCCGCCCGTGACCACGGCCGCTGTAAAGTAGCCGAAACGTCGGGATTAATAAAAGTGCTCCGCGACAAAATCCGTAAGTGTTTAAACTTATAATATCATAAATCTCAACTATTTCTGTACTGTATTCTTCAAAATAATCTTCATTATTTTGAAGTCGGTGCCGGCTAATTTAATCGTGAGTTCAGTAATGTCAGATTATCTGAAACTTTTGGGACTGGTACCGACTTCAAAGTAATGAAGATTGTAGTATACAGTACAGAAATAGTTGAGATTTAGACGAATTCTGAAAAAGGCACTATTAAAGGGTAAGAGTTATTTAATACTTTTTAGTTCATATAACTATTGTTTTTACCTTGGAAGTCGGTTTTAATTTTTTGTTAAAAATAATAATTTTACTCTTTTTAGTTAAGTATCTACAAAATTAGGCTTTATGCGTAAATAACCAATACGAATGTTAACTATTCACATTATGTCACTGTAAGCGAAATTGTGGTAAATGCTTGCAGTTATCTAAGCGATGCTGCAATTTCCATACTTTTATCTTTAAAGATTCAGGAGTTCTGTTCAGTGCCTTTGGACCAAGAGACACCTTCGTATAAAATTTCTCTTATTCGTAACATATGTTTAACTTACTAGAAACAACATTTTAACCACTATGAGTGTTTTGATAAAATTTAAGGATTTTCCTCGATTGCTCATAGATCCCATCATCAGCTCACCACTTTCGTAATTGTTATACAAAATTAAGATTATATCCTATACAACAACACGAGAATTTTGAAAATCGGTCCACAAACAGCGAAATCATTATCAAAAACGTCTGCTTCGATACAAAATATCACGAAAAATACCAATTATTGGGTCATAGTGTGATGACCCATGGTATAATGATGGTTGTGATGATGATGATTAATCAAATTGATGTATTAGCTTATGCTTTCAGTTGTTTAAACAACGCCGAAATCCCCGAACCTGTACCTATAAGCATTCAAAAGTTCTGTTCGGTACCTTCGGATCCAGGGTATAACCTGGTGCGAAGTCTTACTTTTTGGTAGCATTTACCTCGAATGTTTCAGAAAAAATCAAAATCACTATATGTTTTCATACAAATTTCAAGAAGTCCCCTCGATTCCTCAAGGATCCCATCATCAGATCACCACTTTTGTGAACATGGTACCAAATTCGAGTTAAACCCTATACAACACAAAAAGAATTTTGAAAATCAGACCACAAACGGCTGAGTAATCGTGGAACATACAAAAAAAAAAAAGATACATACAGCCGAACATATTACCTCCTCCTTTTTGGAAGTCGGTCAAAAAAAAAATGGCGCCCGGCCCACCCTCTTTGTAAAATTAATGTAATATGAAATATCCTTACATACAATCCATATTTTATGTTTGTGTGAACTACATTATAATATATGTTAAATTTTCTATCTATCAAGCCATCATTATATAGTATTTAGTCCGATGTGATATTAGTTTCTCAATTATAAACTTTCGAAACTATAATTAGTGACTTGTTTAGAAGAAATAAACGAATACTTTATTCTTATCTCAATGATAAACTCCTATACTAACTATTTTTGTAAACAAATCGACGAATGATGTTGAGATGTATAAAAACAAACTACTTGAAATAGGACACTCCTCTGCAAAGAAAAAATAGTCCGCAAGCAAACATCGACCTAGTGCTATACAAATAAATTTCAAAATGGCTGCGGCCGGCAGAAAGCCCTTAAACATATTGTGTCAAATGTTTATCGGTTCCCTGTCCGTCTGTGTGCTTAATAGGGCAATAAATCATTTCGTACGATAGTGACTAGTTATAGTTCTACAAGCTTTTAACGTAATTTATTTACAAACATAATAAGCAAATCGCTTCCGAATCTCTATAAATAGAAACAAACTTTTTCGAGTGTAACCTAAAGTTATTTCGATGTATTTCTTTCAAATGAATGTCTAAAAATATTTATAATGAGTAAAATAAACTATTCGCAATACAAAACGCTACATACATTCTTGAAATCCAGTAAAATCTTCGAACAAAGCACAAGTCATACCTTGACACGTAGGAAATAGAGCACAACTTTGAATAGCCGAAATAATACTAATAGCTCACAGATTGTTTATTTATTTTTCATTCAGGGTGTGGTCAATGTATCAAAGGTCATAACTCACCAAACTTCTTCATACAAAAGTATTCTCTAAGTCATCGAAATACGTAATATAATCGAAACAAAGAGCGCGGCCCAGGTGGGCCTTACGGTTGTTGAGAGACTTGAGAGGATAAATGGAACGCCTCAGAGCGATCAGCGAGGTAACGCCGCATATTGCGTCATGTTTTTTCGTGCGCGCAGCCCATATCGAATTATAAGACGTTATCGCGTCAAAAAGCTAGATAACGCCGATTTATTTATTGCTGTATTTTTTGCTGTAAAGGTCTGTCTGGATGGAACTGGTTCTGCAAACATTTTAAGCTATTGCGTAGCTTTTATCGCGGGAAAGAAATCGCTTTACCGTGGCAGTCCTCGAGTGCCACACGTATTTTTTGTCAAATAAACTCAATATTCCGTCGTTAATCGCTAGCCGGATAGTGATAATTTATTTCTTCTCAAAGTATTTGCGCTAAGCAATAAATAATAAATATACTGTATTCAATCTGCCATTTTTATATGCGACATCCTGCAAAATATGGGACATCAACGACGTTGACTGAACATTGTTTTGACGCGCTCATTATTCAATGTTTTGACAAATCACTCGCTCGGAACGAAAGAATCATTCAAAGGTTTTTCCTGGTTACCATGGGGCCGCTTTTTCCTCGGATGTTCAGTCAAATGAAAGAATGTTCAGACCTTCAAGGATCTTTGGCACCTAAAACCACTAAGGCTAGCCGCATACACACGTTTTCCGAAATAATTTTCCGTATTCGGAAACCCGAATGCATGGAATCAGTAGAAAGTACTTAGTACACGTCTAGCTAGCGCACACGTTCGCTTATTCCTAAGGGTTGATTCAGACCGCAACGCGACGCGTAGATATGCATTTCTTAATTTATTTGGATTTGGCAGATTCGCAAGACGTCTCACGCAATTGAAGTCTGTCAAATCTATACAAATTTATGCCGCGCCGTGCCTCGCCTCGCCTCGTCGCGTTGCGGTCTGAATTGACCCTAATGGAATTCGTTCCATTAGTATTTAGTAGTATCCGCAAGTACGTTTCAAGCGCAAGCTGACGTGTGCGAGCGTAAAAAAAAAAAACGAACGTTTGCGCTAGTCTCACGAAATCCCGATTCGAATTTCCACATTAGAAAATCGAATACGGAAAACGTGTGTATGCGGCCAGCCTGATAGATGTATGGATGAGAAAGATCTATCACTCAAAAGCCACTAGTCATGCACGATGCAACATAATTTTAAGATGATAACATAAAGAGCTGGAACACCTCCGATGCTTCATCCATTTATATGTCCATCCATCCATCCATTATAAATGCGAAAATGTATGTGTCTCTCTGTCTGTTCGTCTGTCGATCTGTCTGCTACCTCTTCACGCCCAAACTGCTTAACCGATTTTGCTGTGTATGGAGATACTTTTAGTCCCGGGAAAGGACATAGGATACTTTTTAACGCGGAAAATGTGCGGAATTTTTTGACCTAACGGAGTTGCGGACGTCATCTAGTAAAACAACAACTGTCTCTCAATTAGTGACACTTTACAAAATGGTGACGTAGTTGTACTTTCGGCTACATGCTATAGCATCCTTATAGCACTGTGTGTAGCAATCCATCAATTAACTTTACACATTGCAATCTAGATAGAATCATTGATTACGATTTAGATTAACTGTGATGATTAGATGTAGAGTTAGGAAAAGAATTGAAAAACGCATTTAAACTCGTGAAAAGGCAAAAAACCAATAAGAGTGAAAGAGAAAGATTAATTCCTTTTTTCCAGGTCATCCCTGTTTTGGAGTCCAAAATGGTTATTGCTACCAATTTTAAAGGTAACTTATCTATAATGCCATAAAATCGTAATTACAAAGTCATGAAATTGGACTCCAAGTCCATATACCTGATATGTATTATGGTCTTTTAGCTTTTTACCTTGCCAAAATATGTCCCTATTGGCATTCTCCGTAAACAGTTTTGGCCAGTAATTTCAAACTAATAAAAAAGCTCCTAAAAGAAACTTCCCCAGTCTTTGTGAATAAATAAAGAGTTAATACCCCTGTACGGGAAAAGCGTGAATTTTCCTACAAATTTAAATAGGATAAGCAGAATCAAATTCTTAATAAAGAATTTGGCAACTCGATCGGCTCTTTCATAAAAACTTCTTTTTTAATGTAACTTTTATGGATCAATTTGAATGATCAAAACTTTGTTTTTGCATCTGTAATCTTTACCTTGAAATCAGAATTATCTGTGTAGTGATTTTAGTTATACTGTACTCGGCGAAACATGGCGGAAGCGGTCATTGACTCCCAGTCAAAAACTTTTCAATTGATTTTTTGACAATGAAGCGTCAGATGTTGTCAATCGCGGCTTTTGACAGGGAGTCAATGACCGCTACCGCCATGTTTCGCAGAGTACAGAGTACGATAAAACACAGCAGTGCTGTATGTAGCACCAGACCCAAGGTAGAAGCATTTTAAAAGCTAATTCCAATCCTCAACCAATCACCTCTTTTCAATAACCTGGCTATCGAATCAGTAAGCCTTTGAAATACCTTAATCAGGTCTATTCACAAACAAATTGCGGGAGAAGATACGCCGCGCTAACGGGCTTTTTATATTGACAGAAAAACTTGGAAGATATCTCATTTTATTTACGTTTGTATGCTCGGTATGTGCGAGTCATTAATGGCTTGGGGCCATTAAAATGGCGACTATATTTTATTGTTGGACTGAAAAATCTCTAAATTTAAAACGGTCATCACTGCCGACAGCTCACGATGGACAAAATTGTAGGTGCACCATATCATCATTTTTTTGACATAATATAATTAACTGATAGGTTTTGATGAATTTTGGTATGGAGATACTTTGAATCTCGGGAAAGGACAAGGGATACTGTTTGTCCCAGAAAATGTACAGTTCCCGCACAATAAACTTTTATGATTTGCGTGTAATCCATTCAATCGATGTACGGGAACAACTATAAATTACTAAAGTCCACGTGGACAAAGTCACGGGCAACAGGTAGTTAAAGATAAAAATAAAGTCACTTTGTGCGGCATCTAAAAGAAAACGTCAGAATATGATCAGAGTAGCCCTTTAGGGATACAGCATAAGGTAAGCCTAACGTCGTTAAGGTTCTAATGTCACCTATTGGAAAGCGTTTTCACCCTTCGCGATAACAATTCACACATCTAATGGCCCCAAACCTTATTCCCTTATCGCTGGCTTAAGTTAATCGTTGATTTATGTTTCAGACACATCCTCCTTTTCAATTTGAGAAGAAACTTTCATAATTCTCATATGACTTCGCATACACCTTCACAACAGCTTAAGAATTTCTCAAGTAGATAATATGGGGATATTGTTCGATTGCTTTCAATCCTCGTGTACGATAAATTGTTTGTTTACGTTTGAAACCGTCATGATCATCAATAGCAATGTCCACACTGTGCAGTGTGCACTTTCGTCTTCAATTTTCGTTGTCTTCTTTCATTCAACTCTCGTATTGGCGTATTCAATAATTTAATGCGTCAACGAAAGCAACGCCAACATTGTCATTAAAGAACAAAGCGAAAGTTTTGGATACGGTAAGAGGGCATGCGTCGCGGGCATGCCTCACGTTCGCTGTTGACTGCGCTATAACGCATACCTTTGATGAACAAAAAAAGGCACAGTGTGGACATAGCTATTCATCAATCATCACTTTTCACCTGTGCGTCTAGCATGCGCGTACAACTGGATATCTGAATCTCGTATAGTTAATAAAGTTATATTGTCGATATCGACTTGTCAAAATTATTTTTTGATATTATGTCGATAGATTTTGACGACAGATCTACACGAAAAAAAAATGTATGTCATGTTAGGGTCAATAGAGATGAAGAGACAAACAATCAAACATTGAGAAAACAATATGTAGACAAAATTTTCTCGTTTGCGCATCTTAGGCCGGCTTTAAGATTCGACTACAGCTTACCTGGAATGGAAGGATGTCTGCCAGAAACTGCTGTTAGCAGTGAGACCGCCCGTTTGTACAAATCCATACTAATATTATAAATGCGAAAGTGTGGCAGTCTGTTTGTCTGTGTCTGTCTGTCTTTAAGTTTGTTTTTTTCATATTTTTATTTTTTACCTCTTCGTGCCTGAACTAACCCAATTTAGGTGAAATTTGGCAAGGATAAGTATACTTTAAGGCTCCTGACATATTGTATTTTTCTACAACAAAAGAAATGTATGTATGTCCTTTATCTACAAAAAAAAGTATGGTTACGGCGCGATAAGCCAATTTCGGCGCAATAGAATTTGAGGGCGTCATTTACTTTTCCATAAGGCCTGTATTCACTTTGATTAGTGATAAGTGCAGGCGAGTAGTGCAGGTGATTAGTAATCAGGAGAAAGTAAGTGGTCACAGCAACTGATTAGTGCAAGTCCTTTATTTTCTCCTAATCACTAATCACTCGTACTAATCACCTGCACTGACACTAATTAAAGTGAATACAGGCCCTAATATTTTAACTAGATGTGGCCTAGCGGTTTGGGCGTAAAGGTTTGGGCGTAAAGACATGCAGACAGACCAATTTATACCCACAAAAGTTGTATTTTAGGTTTGGTTTTAAGTTGTTTAATTAACAAAGCATGAATTCTAAACTATTCTATACATTCTAGTGTAGTGTGATTAGTGATTACACATATTAATGTAACTGTGTTTACGTAGTATTATCCATCAATTTTTTATGTTTCAAATGTAATCGTCATGAATGTAAATCTCATGAACATGAGGTAATAAAGCTAAAATAATGGAGGCAAAACCTTTCAATGTGTGACGGGTCCCAATAACTTTCAGACAAAAGCCTCCGATGGCAACCATGGAAAAGAGGCAACCTTCCAAAAGTCGAGAATACAATGATGACCGTCCTGGCAACCAGCCATATAATATCCTGCGACTTATTTTACTTAGTGCATAAAAGCGTTGTACTTCATTTAGGAAGCGTATTGTAAATGTGAATCCCACCAAAAACATAAAATATGTAAAAATGGAAAGCCAAGTTCCATACAAACATTATTCTTGTCTATGGACTTCGCCGTAAAAAGGATGGAGATCTAAATGAGTGCCAAGTTCCATGGAAAATTGAAATATGTATGTATAGGAACCAAATAACATTATGAACAAATAACAGAGTCTATTTCTTTGCTTTATTGAATATCTATAACAATTAATGTTATTTAAATAATTTGAGATCTTAAACTAGATTAGATCTAACTTGGCCACATACATATTTCAATTTTCCATGGAACTTGGCACTCATTTAGATCTCCATCCTTTTTACGGCGAAGTCCACAGACAAGAATAATGTTTGTATGGAACTTGGCTTTCCATTTTTACATATTTTATGTTTTTGGTGGGATATCATTACTTTTTGTAAAGAAAACTTTCCGAGCAAGGGTAGACAGTAGACAACTTAATCTTCCCAGTTCAAACATACATAATATTCGACTATATTCAATCGCAACCTTAAGGTGTTGTTTCACCACTTCCCGACGAGTATCGGATATGCTATCCTCAACTTATCTGGCAGATACTTCATCTATCAGATAAATTGTGGATAGCCTATCTGAAACTTAACTGACAGATCCTTCATCTGTCAGATAAGTTGTGGATAGCCTATCTGAAACTAATCAGGAAGTGGGGAAATAGCCCCTAAGCCTTGTTGAGTATCAGAGGAATAAAACAAAGAAAATTCAAGCGAATGGAAAAAGCAGCTACCATCAGGAGGCATTGGAATAATACGGTATAACACAAGTGTATTTCCAACCATTAACTATAGGGTACAGCTTATTGTGCGGAAGTAAAGTAGCTATTATTATAGCTGTCTAACAAACAGACAGACAGACGGACGGACGGACGGACAGACGGACAGACAGACGGACAGACGGACAGACGTATTAAAAGAATTCTATGTCTATTCCCGGGACTCAAACTATATCTCCATACCAAAATTAAGAACAATCGGTACAAGCAATTTGGGCGTGAAGAGGTAACAGACAGACAGACATACTTCATAAAGTCACCTTCTATTAATTTCCTAAAGTTTTTTCACTTGACAAATAAATATTTACGGGGAGCTCCCATACAATAAATGTGATTTTTTGGCCTCTTTTGCTCAAAATCAATAATGTAGATACTTGAAAATTTCACAAAATCTTTAATTATATTTTTATTTTCATAATTTATAATAAAAGTAAAATAAAATAAATATTTAAGGGGGGTCTCCAAACAAAAAACACAATTTTTGCTTAGTTTCGCTCTGTCCGACTCGCACTTGACCGATTTTTTTTTGTTTTCTGATTTTTCCCTACGCTTTCACACAATTACCGAGCTGGATTCCAAATTCCAGCCTTCTAGGTCATCTGGAAGTGGGTTAGAATTTTGATCTATAGGTCAGTCAGTCAGTCAGTCAGTGATAAAAATGTAGATTTTCGGACGTTAATATCTTAATAGCCGTTTCAGCTGTGCTTATGAAATTTAGAGCATGTAGTTATCTCGCAAGTCTCATTATATGAGCCAAATTTGAAACGTTTATGTGAAATAGTGTCTGAATTATGAGGGGGTCAAAAGTACCTGCAAATAGTTCGTGTAATATTACACACGGTGCTGCTCGCCATTCTGTTATGCTGGAACTTGGCTTGACACGCTACCGCGTGTCTAGATGTATTTTGTCGTGTAAATAGTGCAATTGAAAATATCCTTTTTGTAGTGTGTTCTAATTCATATATATCTATGTACTGTTCGACAAGCCTTTAAATAAACGTGCCGAGAGAAGGAACTAACGCTTCTATCATACAAAAACGTCATTTTTGACATGTGTTTGACAGTTCTCCTTTACCAGCAGCGCCCCGTTCACATTCACTTAGAGCCTTGGAGCACTATAAATACAGATTTGGCCCTTCAGCTTATGGCGCTTTTTCTGTCATGCGTAGTGCGCGGATTTGGTCCGCATGCGGGTCCATCCAACATGCTCCTGGCCTGGCCCGCGTGACAGAAAAACATCTATGTGATGATAGGATGCAGGCCAGATCGGCGCGTCACGCAGATTGTCACGCATGCAAGGCAATTAACCCTGGAGTGGTCGCGCACCTGAATGGGACGGGAGTGGTCGCGCGGACTACATACGTAGTCCAATTTAAAATAAAGATAAAAACATGTTAGATAATAGTTTATTTATTTTACTTATTAAAATATTATAAGTATATACATCCTAATTAGAAAAAAACAACAAAAATTAATTACGACCTCTGTATTAAAAGTAATTAAAATAACAAAAATAAAGAGCTTGACTGCGCTTGATACTCTTCGCTATCGCCATCGAATTCATTCAACCACGCCTCAATGTATACATACAGCTTGTCGTTCGGCTATTTTTTATCTAAAAATATTATTTTAAAACAAATCAAAATTATAAAACAGAGTTTATTTTACTAGTATATATTAATATAATATTAAAATACTTAAACGGAAATTTTAAAAAAATTACCAAAAAGATTACTTACGTGATGGGTCGCGCGGACTACACCTGTAGTCCACGATATTTGAGGGGCTATTGCGTCATGAAAATACGCGACAGGGGCTTGCGCTGCACTGAATGTGTAGCTAGATAGGTCATTTGAAAGTACCTTGAGGCGCAAGAGACGCACGCTTGTAGTTTTTGAGTAATTTTTGATTTTGTTTACGTGGACTACATAATGTGTAGTCCACGCGACCACTCCAGGGTTAAACACCATAAGATCAGCGGGGCTAAAATGGTCGCTTTGGAGAATCATAATAATATGATTCATTTATTTTTAATTGCAAAATGGTCACCCTGGGGCCTGCTTGCAATTCATATCTAGTAATTGGTGCTAATTTGGCATTCGTCAGTTTGACAGTTTTGACAATTCATTTGCTGAATTGATTGAGAGTAATTGCTAAAATATGTGACCATATTTTAGCCCCGCAGTTAAGGGCCTTATCACACTGGCGATTAGCGAGCGGTTTCAAAGCGACGCGATTGCGCAGCGCAAACGCCGTGATTGCGCGACGTGCACGCCGCGACAGCGCAACGGCGTCGCGGTGTGGTGTGGACGCCATTTTGTACACTCGTCTAGGGAATTCCCTAGACAAGTGTACAAAATGGAGTCCACTCGTCTAGGGAATTCCCTAGACGAGTGTACAAAGTGGCGTCCACGCCACGCCGCACAGTGGTCCGAAATCGCTAAATAGTGGACATTCGCAAAAAAGTTCGATTTTGGTGTGGAAAAAAATACCATCCGATAGATTTTAATAGGAGTAACAATAAATCCTTATTAAGTTTTTTGTAAAAATGTATATTTAAGGTGATTATTTTTCCGACCCAAATATCGACCAATAGAATTGCACCATTCGACGTCACGTGGTACAACCTACATGGTATTATACTGATAATTTTTTGAAAATTTTCTCTGGTCGTTGCTATATATAAAAAACAAAACATGATCCAGTCAAATTAACCACACGTCAAACTGACAGGTTGAATTCAATTGTGAAAATTGGAGATTTTGCATGAAAATGAGTCGATTTGGAGTTTGTTCTCTGTCCACAATCGATAAAAAAGTCAAAGGAAATGTTCCCATTATTACGGAGAAGGCAAAAAAAACAGTTTGGAACCAATTTACTACTTTTTGTACTGAGAGGGAATACACATTGAGTGCTGAAACGAGTGAAGCGCAATTGGCAAACATTATGAAAGATTACGCTTACAATATGAAGAAAATGGATGGAGAAGACTATAAGGAAGGTACAAATTCTTATTTGTTAACTGTACATTTCGTCTCATGGTGCAATTCTATTGACCGACATTTGGGACGGAAAAATAATCCCCCGAATACCACACGAGCTTCAAAATTATCTGGCATTTCCCTCAAGGTTCCCTGCAAACAAATAAAGTCGTCAAGTTTTTCAGGAAAAATCACTCGCGCTTCGCGCTCGTGATTTTTTAACCTGAAAAACTTGAATCCTTCATTTGTTTGCAACGAACCTATCGGGAAATACCCGATAATTTTGAAGCTCTTGTGGTATTATAAGTGAAAAAAAAAATACGAAAATGTTGTATGGGAAAGAATCTATAAATAGTTTTTTTGCAAGAACTAATAAGTCAATCTGGTTCATCTTTGAAACAAGTAAAGTTCTAGGGGTATTTAAGGTGTAGAAAAAAAATACGAAAATTTACGTGCAGCCTTTTGCAGTAGAGGGGTTCAAAATTTTTAAATAATTTTAATAACTTTTTAGGTGTGAAAAAAATACTATTCGATAGATTTCCTAAAGAGTAACAATAAATCCTTAATAAGTTTTGTACAAAAATTAATTTTTAAGGTGACAAAAAATAATTATGAAAATTGTATGGGTATAATATATTATATAAAGCGAGTCCTTAAAAAGCAACAATACCTTATATTTACAAACATGGATAGCAAAAACAAAATTTAACTAAAATTAACAACGTACTGACTAAACTATTGTAATTACAACAAAATAAAAATTGTCACACACACTAATAACTCAAACAATTTCAAATGAAACTTATAAATAAACAATAATAAATAATAATCAATTAAACCAACGCGCTTTACAAACATAGTGGATCTCCAATGCTATCATCGCCTTGTGATGACACAACTTCACTTTCTTCGTAATCTTTTGATAAAAGAGGTCTTTCAAGCAACAGGTCGACTGTGTCTGGATGAAATTCTTGATGTTTATTTTTTAAGTAAAAATAAACACCAAGAATTTCATTCAGACACAGTCGACCTGTTGCTTGAAAGATCTCTTTTATCAGAAGATTACGAAGAAAGTGAAGTTGTGTCATTACAAGGCGATGATAGCATTGGAGATCCACTATGTTTGTAAAGCGCGTTGGTTTAATTGATTATTATTTATAAGTTTCATTTGAAATTGTTTGAGTTATTAGTGTGTGTAACAATTTGTATTTTATTATAATTACAATAGTATAGTCAGTAAGTAGTTAATTTTAGTTTAATTTTGTTTTTGCTATCCATTTTTGTAAATACATATACGTATTGTTGCTTTTTAAGGACTCGTTTTATATAATATATTATACCCATACAATTTTCGTAATTATTTTTTTTCGCCTTAAAAAATATTTTTTGTACAAAACTTATAAAAGATTTATTGTTACTCTTAAATCATTTTTATCATGTTTAAATCATTATCGCGGGCTTTGAGCGACCGAATTAAGAAATTCCGGAACGAAAAAAACCTAACACCCTCACTCATTGTGGCGAAGTGCGGAATTGCCAGACTTCGACGGTGTTTGTGTGCTTGTGACTAGACATAATAATATACGAATTAAAATTGCATAAGTTGATAAAAATTGCTATGCAATAGCTTTACCTCAGCAGTCCGCGAGTTTTAGGCATATTTTTTTTGGCGTTATGAATTCAGAATATTATGCGAAGAAAAATTTTGCAGAAACAAAACATTTCAAACACTAGAGTGGTGTTACTACATTTCACTTGGAGTGCTGGGCTTAAGAAATTGTTTTGTGGGGTAGAAATTGTTCGCGATGCAAGTTGATTCTTCATCGGACATACCTAAACCCTTTGATATTTTGTGGAAGAAAACACGCAAATTAACACCTTATTACGTTCAAATAAGAATGCGACGAAACCTTAAGTAAAATTGAAAATGGAGCAGGTGTGCACTTTTACATTAAAAAATGCGCTTGCTATGCGATAATGTACCTTATTATTGCGTTATAAAGGCGATGCTGCCCGCGCGTACAAAATTGTTAAGATAAGGCGATTGCAAGACGGCCAGACCAAAATAGGCTTTTTAGGGTTCCGTACCCAAAGGGTAAAAACGGGACCCTATTACTGAGACTTCGATGTCTGTCCGTCTGTCCGTCTGTCCGTCTGTCCGTCTGTCCGTCTGTCCGTCTGTCCGTCTGTCTGTCCGTCTGTCTCCAGGCTGTAACTCAAAAACGGTAATAACTAGAGAGTTGAAATTTTCACAGAGTATGTATTTCTGTTGCCGCTATAACAACAAATACTGAAAACAAAATAAATTAAATATTTAAGGGGGGCTCCCATACAACAAACGTAATTTTTCAAATATTTTTTGCTCGGTATCAACGATGACAACAAGTAGGCACTTGAAATTTTCACAAAAGCCTTAATTATATGTGTACTTTAATAATTAAAAATAATATTAAAAAATAATAATAATTTAAGGGAGGCTCCCATACAAAAAACGCAATTTTTGGCCTATTTTTGCTCTATAACGGTACGGAACCCTTCGTGCGCGAGTGCGACTCGCACTTGGCCGATTATTTACTATTATCGTAAGGATCGTCTTTAGCTGCTGATTTGTTTTATTCGATGCACCCTTGCGGACAAGCCCTGCCATAGAATTAGAGAATACCGAAGTGAATGCGCTAGTTTACAGAATTTGAATTCAAAGAAACTTTTATTGAGGACAGAATCGAACTTGTAAATATTCAAAATCAATAGGATTTAGCTATTCCATGTACTTACTTATCCTAATTTTTGCACATATTTTTTATGAACAACTCATAATATCGTATCGAAAATACTAGCGAGAGAATCTGCGTCCCACTGGGTACTTATGAGAGAGAAAGGAATATAGAGTGCTCTAGTGTACTGCGCACACACTTGGGCACTATAAAATTACTCCTGCGTAACTGGCCTGGTTTCAATAAAACTGGGCACCGTCACCGAAACCGGTGTGGGAGTTATTATTATTAATATCGTATCGTGCAGTATAATTCTTATAACTAAAGCTCCTTCTTTTTAAATGCATACGCACACAATATAATATGCTTTAAAAATCACTACTTCTCGTTATCATTGTGTGATCATGCAGTAGTTTGACTCACAAATGCATAAAAACTGATTTTAAATGTTGTTGTTCTTAGAATTTAATTTACACTTACTTTTTCATTTAATCTCAGCATGTTAAATTTATTATTTTTGTTATCTTGGATTCACCTTTAAGTGTTGGGTAAGTTATCTTTATTTGCATTTTAAATGCAAGTCATATATTTTGAGATAGCAAAATTATATTATAAGCAAAATCGTTGTTATAATGCAAATAGCAATATTACACTAGTACTTGTGTAGTGCCAAGTTGGCTAGAAATTCGTTGTTCAGCTTATCACGTTATTTAAAAACTATGTTTATACTCAAGCTCCGTTACTAATAAAATCATCTAATAACTATACAAGGTTTACTTGTCTTTGCCTAGTATATTGGAAACGTCACATGACAGATAAAGAGTATTTAAATGCATTTATTTTTTTTAAATACGTATAGAATAAGGTTATATAGGGTTTGGTACTAGTTACTACATAAACTCTTATAAAGGCCTTAAAAGCCATACTTACTATATTCTATTTATAAAAGTATTGTCTGTCAGCAGCAGCTGTAGCGATTTGAATAAAATTTGATGAGGTGAAACCAGTGTGAGCTATTGTTATCCCAAAAAACAGCGGGAACCTACATTTTTGCAAGAGGAGTTGCAAACACATAATTATTGTATACTAATTATGTAATAACTAATAAGTAAAATATAATATAGCTTATTACAAATTCAAGATCCGTCAAACGTAATTAAAGATACGTTCATAATAAGCTATTGACGTATCATACCTGAACACTAAGGACATCGCTTACTAAGAACTGCATACATAAATGTACAACATTGGAAACTGAAATTACCCAATAAGGTAGGACCGAACGAGACGTCATTAAATTGCAGTGGAGCATTGCGAAACTTCACTTCTAGTCTATATCTCGACATTGCGACACAGTCACATAGTTCTGCTGCAGTGTAGTGTGATTTGTATTATACCATTTCACATCAAGGGTCAATTCAGACCGCAACGCGACGAGACGAGGCGAGGCGCGGCGCGGCATAAATTTGTACGGATTTGACAGATGTCAATTGCGTGAGACGTCTTGCGAATCTGTCAAATCCATATTTTAGAAATGCATCTACGCGTCGCTGCACTGCATCGTAGAACAGTTTTACCTATAGCGCACTACTGTTAGTTTTGCATTACAACAAATTTTGTCAAAACGCCTAATCAAGAATTAATTACTAGTACTGGAGTACATTTTTTTGTAGCTCCGCTGCCGCTTAATAGCTGTCCACCCTGTGCCTTTTTCTGTTCATCAAGGGCATGCGTTATAGCGCAGTAAACAGCGAACGTGAGGCATGCCCGCAACGCATGCCCTCTGACCGTATCCAAAACTTCAAAAATGACAATGTTGGCGTTGCGTTCGTTGACGCATTCAGGTTGAATGAAAGAAAATGACGAAAATTTAAGACGAAAGCGCATAAGGTGGACATAGCTAATGGGATTTGGTTCATAATTATTATGATTACATACAATTTTAATTTACCTCAATCCGACGCAGAGGACCTTTAGCGCGGTCTTACCGAAAATCTGTGAGCAATTTTTTGCAGTTTGCATTTGCGCCAATATTAGAGCGCGACATCTCTACTCTCTAGTATGGTACGTCAATGTAAGCTTTGTTCACCTGTCGACAGTCGCAGCAGGGCGGAGCTTTCTAATGTAAATTGGTATACGTTTATGCTAATAGGCCTCAAACATATAAGGAAGCATTAGGTTCACGTATTCCTGAAAGCCTAAATTAACATACTTAAATATTATAGTAATTTTGTTGAACGTGCGTGTGAGAAGGATAGCCTTACAATTGAAATTGGAGGCACGAGGATCCAGTATTGAATCTTATTAATTTCTAAATTTTAATTTTGAAAATCCCGCAGATACCTTACATTTTATTGTAAAACCTATGTCAATGTAAATTTTCATCAAAAATCTATTTAGTAGAATCAGACTTTTGTGACTAAAGCGTATAGACAATAATATAATGTGAATATACGGGCAATTTTTTACCGGGATACTAACTATGGTGGCGCAGCCAGTCGCCGCCACCAACTAAATGTATATATATATATGAATATATATATATATATATATATATATATATAATATAGATAGAGCGCAACCAAAGTACTGACATGAGCAGGTAGGTAAGTACCTCTCTATTATAGAGCTGTATACATTTATATATATATATACATACATTTATATAAATATATATATATATATATATATATATATATATATATATATATATATATATATATATATATATATATATATATATATATATATATATATATATATATATATATATATATATATATATATATATATATATATATATATATATATATTAAGACTCGGGAGAGCACATAGGAAATATTTTGGACATATTTTGCCGTGGCAAAATTTACAGTTACGGCGCAATTTAGCTATGACCATACTATGCGCTTTCATCTTCAATTTTCGTCATCTTCTTTCATTCAACTTTAGTTTTGGCGCATTTAATAATTTAATGCATCAACGAACGCAACGCCAACAGTCATTTTTGTTCAGTTGCAGTGTCTGTCAGCTTCTTGTAACATGTGCGACGAGCATTTTACTGGGTGGAATAAGCACGCCTTATTTGGTCATAAGAAATTCCAGAAACAAAATAACAAAGCGAAAGTTTTGGATACGGTCAGAGCATTGCGCGTCACGGGCATGCCTCACGTACACTGTTGACTGCGTTATAACGCATGCCCTTGATGCACAATAAAGGCACAGTGAGGACACAGCTAATGAATGAATTTCGGTGCGGCGTAATATATATATATATATATATATATATATATATATATATATATATATATATATATATATATATATATATATATATATATATATATATATATATTTTAGTGTCATAAATGGGAAAAAGTGATTGGAATTTTGTTACTTGAAATGGCTAGAAAAGTAATAAGTAGACTCAAAGATGGATTTCCGTTTAGATTCTCACATTACCTCTTTGTAATTTGCGCACATGTTTTTCACAATTGAATAGATGAATGAAGTGGGTAACTAACATTTTATATTAAACATAAGTAAAATATCTCATTTTGATTTTTATTCTTTGAAAAAATATTGTAACTTACCTACTTCATAATCTGGATTATTATAATATCTGGTTGTACACAAAATTCAAGTCTTTTTTTTTTCAATTCATCTTCTTGTTCCTAAAACCTCCATTTATGCAATAGTTTTCAAATTTCTAATTACCGAATTCATCCACTTAATATGTCTTCAATCTCATAAAACGTAAGAATAGTATATTTTGCAGAGACAAAAGTAACCTATGTCCTCGAACTTCTAATCTGTATCTGTGTCCAATTCCATGAGTCGTACAAACTTCGCCGGTTTTCAACGATGGCACTGTATGATTTTAGATTACGAGTAACACAGGCATAGATCAAGATAGATACTGCATTTCCCTCCATTTGTATGAAAACGAGCGTGCCATTATTCTATTCGGATTTCTGCAGCTCAGTACAGCACAATTAGGCATTTTTTCAATCCGATTAGCTATGTACACATTAGGCGCTTTCGTCTTCAATTTTCGTCATCTTCTTTCATTCAACTTTCGTTTTGACGCATTCAATTATTGAACGCAACGCCAACATTGTCATTTTTGAAGTTTTGGATACTGTCAGAGGGCATGCCTCGCGGGCATGCCTCACGTTCTTGACGAACGGAAAAAGGCACAGTGTGGACAAAGCCAATTGACGTCCGATTCCGATAACGGTGGAGCGCAGACTAAAGAACAGGCTTTCGAAAGACGAGTATTGCTCGTCGTTTCGGAACGCGATATGGCACGCGAAGTACATACACATGCCGGGTATTTATCTTGATATGTCTGTGACGAGTACCTAATTATATACAGTAGAACCCGTTTAAGATGATCATGCTTAACCCATCAGTCGTGGCAAAACGAGACACAATAGCTTTTTCATTGTTATCGCGGCCGGATGTGGCCGCTTGGGGCTTCATGAATTAATACGATTTCCCGCATAATACGCCATTTTGCATGAGTCCCTGCAACTTGAGACATTTTGTCATACATTCTTTAACGCTTAATACGATCGTCATCCCGTTTAATACGCCCTAACGGCCAACACATATTACCTCTTACCTCATCGCCACGGCATTGTGTACCGTCAAATCAGTGGGAATTGAGATGTTGACAGTTGATACGTGGATGACAAGTGTCAACACTTCCCGAATTGTTGCAAAATTACGAACCACGAGACATTTTGACCAAGATGAATTCGGTTGATTTTTTTAATTGATGCCAGAAAAATCCTATGTTTTCAAGGGAGAGACTTGTCATGGTGGCAAAGCAAATAAAGAGAGACTGACTGTCCTGGCCTGTGCCAATTCTGATGGGTCAGAAAAGTTACGTTTGCTGGTGATTGGTACATAGGCTGCTATTTATGTATCCGGAACTGGCCACTTACAAGAACAGTATTTAAAAAGTAATTACAACATTTGAAAATAGAACTCTTTGGTTGAAGAATACATTTTGTTTCATGTGACTGTCAATTATTTTTCCATTGTGGCGTCATTTTGAAAATTGCGTGTCTTCATTTGCCATGGATTTAACGCGTGAACATTTTCGTGCAATGATTTACTACGATTTTCGGCGTGGGCTAAATCAACAACAGTGCTTTATTCAACTCACCGCAACTTTTGGAGATGAAGCACCATCAAAAACCACTGTTTATCACTGGTACAGTGAGTTTAATCGTGGGCGGTCTATGCTCACGGATGAAAATAAAGAAGGTCGCCCAAAAACAGCTGTTGTCCCACAAAATATAGATGCTGTGCGGGAACTAATAATGCGTGATCGTCATGTTACATATCGCGAGATAGAGGCGTCCTTAGGCATAAGTATGACGAGCATACATAAGATATTACACGAACATTTGGCTGTAAAAAAAATATGTTCGCGTTGGATTTCGCACAACTTGACAATCGATCAAAAACGGGCTCGTGTCGATTGGTGCAAAAAAATGATAAAAAAATACAACCGTGGTACGTCAAAAGCCGTTTATAATATCTACACAGGTGATGAATCTTGGATCTATGCATATGACCCCGAAACTAAACAACAGTCAACGGTGTGGGTGTTCCAAGATGAGCCGAAACCAACAAAAGTTACGAGTAGGTTCGTTTTTTATTTCTCTATATCCCGCATAATACGCTTTCCCGCATAAGACGCGTTTTTGGTTGAGTCCCTGTGAAATCGTCTTAAACGGGTTTTACTGTAGTTCGTTAGCACGGTCGCACCGAGAAATTGGACTCTTAACCTATCAAATTTCATTTTTTTATTTATTGTAAAGGCACTCATATCCTACTTGTGAGATTGAGATAGCATGTGCGTGAAAGAGACAAGAATAGTTAAACAGTCAATACTGCAATATGCAGTTTATACACTTGAAGGCCATTTAGAGTTTACGACATATTTTAAACAACAGTGTTGTTTATCTACAAAGCGTCACAATGTAAATTAATTATTATCTTCACTCTACGAATAATAATAGTTTTTTATTATTTGACGACCTCTGTGGCTCAATTGGTTGAGTGTGTGGCAGCTCAAGCCAGGGTACGTGGATTCGAAACCCGCCGACGGAACAAAGTTTTCAATGTTCCGTTTCAATATGTATTAAATTATATGCGTATGCGGTATGATATCATATTAAAAATCTTAAATACAATGTATTGTAAAGTATAAAAGTATTAAATATATTTCCGTTGTCTGGTACCTGTAACACAAGTCCTTCATGTACTTAGCACGGGGCCAGGCTGACGTGGTCTGAAGCGTCCATAGATATTATATTAGCATTTTTATATTCGTAGTCTTCGCTATATTATCTTTGACACAGCTTAACTATTAAAAACAACAGCACCCCCAAAGTGCAGGCCGCAAGTGAAAACGAAAATAAGTCAATCTTGTGACTAGTAGGGGAGGTAGTGCTATCGTTTGCTAAGTCATTTCATACCGACCAAATTTTTGTCCAGCGGTAGCTTAATATTTATCAATCCGTCGCCAAAATGTCGCCGCACCCGTGGTGGAATGTTAACTGAGAGTATCACATACTCACATAGCAATTTTAAGTAATTAATTCGATAGTCAATATTTGTGAAGAAGTATGATATAAATTTTACTTTAAAAGAGCCATCTGTTGGTATATACTAAAACTAAAACGACACCTACCAAACCCAAACGTGTATAATCTAGATATGAACCTTTATTGGGTGCGAATTGGGATCTTTTTAATGTCAATTCAATACGATTCCCAACAACAACTTTGAGATGCTCTCAATTTTTATTCCACCCATTATGCAGTGGCTGACGATCAAAGCTGTTATGTATTAGTGGAATACTCTTCGATCATTAATATACAAGATACACAGTCCGCGGCAAAAAACGACCTCACTAAAAGAGCACCAAACGCAACATTCTGGTGGACTTTGGATTTAGTAGTGCTCGAACGCTCCGCCGGGAAACATGCCTTAGTGCTCGTTCAATTATTGTAAAAATCATACGCCTAAAACGCAAAAAAGGGATGGAATTTCATATTTCCGGTAAGTATTAATTTTATCCTAATATATTTCTTGCAATTGTATTGTAAATATTAGTATTACGTTAAGAAATCACCAAAAACTGTTTTAAAATTGAGTTGTAAATAAATCAACACGAGGTATAAACCATCTCAATTGCGAATACTCATACTAAAGGTACTTATCGTAGTTTATCATGCCCACTTGAAATGTTCGGGTTATAAGCTGTGTTTCTGTTCCATTTGATGGAGTCGCTATTATTTTTATTTTTTTTATTGAGGAATTATTTTTTTTAGGTTTCCTCGAGATCCAGTTAGATGTGGAAATTAGATATCAGTTATAGCACGGCATAGATGCGAATAATTTTTCAAACCGACTTTAGCGAGCGTTGTATGTTCTTAGCATTTATATTCAATGTATACACTTATATTTTAGTTAATTATAAAATTAGGCATATTAGAACAACATAATATCACATATAAAAAATAATTAGTCCACACTTTATACATTAAACTTCGGAAAAAATAAAAAATGGATTATTAAAATTTTTACAATCAACAAAAAAATGTTGAACAGTTCGACTCCTTTCATACTTCACTTCGCCCTGTTCCAGCGGCGAATTTCGGCCGTGAAATTGAAGTGCTTTTTTGGCACTGTAATAATTTATACTTTAAGACATATACGCGGATGGTTGAATTTAGTATGAAGCGTGCATCGGACGTAAAAAATTATTGCTTTGTAAACACAAATGTACATTGTTTTATAAAAAGATCTTTAATAATTACTATGATTAAGGTTGATTTTAGATAAATGTATACTTTTTTAAACTCAATTACTCGGCGACAGATTTTCGAGAGGTTTTGTATGAGACTGTGTATCTTGTATATATCTGATCGAAGGGAATACTATTATTGTAACGATTTTCGCTCGGTATGAAATGACTTTTTAAACTGAGCGCGACCTCCCCTACTAGACGTTTTGGCCAATCAAAATTCAGAACGTTTTTGACTGGTTTGGTTGGTTTGGTTTAGCTGGTCTAAGCCATCGGATCGGTCTATAGCAAAATGATTTTTTGAACTATGTTTTATTAAGAAAACATTCAACTTGCGTTTCTCTGGTAAGAAAGTTTTAATTGAATACTAAAACCCACTAAAACCACACAACAAGGTCACATTACGAGGTGTTTCTGGTGGTATTTAGTCACTTATCGATTTCCAGTTTTATATCTGGCCTTAGTATCTTTCCAGATCAGCCCATTTTACTACATCTCCCCGTAAGCATTTGATTAAATTAAGTAAACGGCTAAATTAGAGAGACGCCATTAAAATTAGATTGAGTTTATTACTTACGTAAAAGACTCAACGTCCTATAAAAAGTTAAGGCGACGCCTTGATAATTTGGCTGTACTAGCGATATCGATTTTTCTCAGCAATGACCAAAGCTAAGAAATTAAAGTTCATTGTCAGTATTCATCATGCCTTTGTCTTTGAATTACCCATAGCATAACACGATTGGTCAACTTTTATAACACAGAATAATCAATCAAAAATAGCTCTGTAAAAAAAGGGATTCCTATTTTGCCAATAGAGGAGCGTGATTTAAGCTTCCAAAATTTGTAAATAAATTCGTTCAAGCATACACTTTAATTTGCCCATAGCATAAATGAAATGTACCTATTTATGGTTTTTAAATTACGCGACAAAAGCCATTTTGTCGCTACGCCCTTTCCATTATTTGCTATGCTATACGCTTGTTTTCTATGAGAGGGCCGGGCCGGCCTCTCATAGAAAACAAGCAATCTAAAACATAATATTATCCAACACGGTTTTTTACTTTAAGGTGACGCAGCGTTAAAGTAAGAAACCGTGTTGGATATGTTTTAGATTGCTTGTTTTCTATGAGAGGCCGGCCCGGCCTATCATAGAAAACAAAAACAGCAAAAAATGGAAAGGGCGTAAGCGACAAAATGGTTTTTGTCGCATAATTTAAAAACCGTAAATACATCTCATATAAGCTATGCACAAATTAAAGTGCATGCTTGAACCAATTTACGTACAAATTTTGGAACCTTAAATCACTCTCCTCTGTTGGAAAAATAGGAATCCCTTTTTTTACAGAGGTCTTTTCGATTGATTATTCTGTGCTATAAAAGTTATCCAATCGTGTTATGCTATGGGCAATTCAAAGACAAAGACATGATGAATACTGACAATGAACTTCAATTTCTTAGCTTTAGTCATTGCTGAGAAAAATCGGCATCGCTACAGCCAAATTATCAAGGCGTCGCCTTAACGCGGCGTCACCTTAAGGGCATTTTCTTCTCTGTCTTAATTCTTATCTTAGCTCAGTGCGACTCGGCATAATGTGTATTGCATATTATGTACATTGTACGTATTGTGTAAATGGCAGGTTCATATTTTTCTGATCTGGATTACTACTGGAATAATGCACTGGAACGGACATTGGAATGCTTTGGATTGCATTCCAGTGCACAATAACGTAATCTTTACTTCATTCATCAGCTTGCTTACAAAAGTATTTAAACAACTTGTTTCGAAAACTACATATTTTAATGAATTGGTCATATTTTAATAAAAGTCGGTCGTCCGTCCCACTGGGTTATAAGAGTAAAAGAATAAAGAGTGCTCTAGTGTACTGCGCACACACTTGGGCACTATAAAATCATACCTGCGTAACTGGACGTTTCAATAAAGCCGGCCACCGTCACCTAAACCGGTGTGGGAGTTATTATATTTAATTGAAAAAGTATAAATGTATTTTTATGCAAACATATCGTATGTTTAAAACAAACACTATTTTCATTCATTTATATAGCGAAAATGTTTATTTTATAGCAATTTGCGATACAATACAGAAGTTCGAAACAGTTTGAAAGTTGGGATATCAATTCGGCCGATAATCAGCAATTCTGAAGTTAGATTGTGTTGAAACGGCGATATGCGCTTACCTCAATTTAAAATAACTTTTATTATTATTAGTCCAAACGGCCAGTAGCCGATTTTGGCTATTGCCGGCCGTAAATGACTATAACTGGCTATAGCTAACTGGCTGTAACTGGTTATAACTGGCTTTGTGGGCTTCAATTGGCCATTTACAAAGTACATTTGAGGTTTATTATACGTTCTTATTTCAAAAATACGTTGCTGATAATTATTAGTATAGTGTATGCGGTCTACTACGAAAACAGTTTTTTTTTCGATGAAAGAGTAGGTAGCTTTATATGTAGCCAGAGCTGAAACTTTGAGTATTAATGTGTTCCTCTTTTAACCCATCAAGCACCATAAGGACACCGGTGACCGCGACAACAATAGAATAACAATAGATTTCCAAGAATCCCCGATCGAAGGATTAGAGGACCTCACAATCCATTCCGTGTTTTTGCGATAGGTATAAACAAACTTACATATTATGATATTCGCGCGGTGTAGCCGCCAAACCGTGCGTTTGGGCGGACGCATAAAAATCAAGTCTAATTACATTAAGGAGTCTTCAAAAAAGCAGTGATGATCATGATGAAAAACAATACAAACTTCCCCCGTCGTATTTATGTCAAAGTAATTTAGGCAATAACAAAATATTCGTAATAGTCTTTCTGTACGGGAAATATCGAGGGTACATTCCGTCGGATAATAATTTAATAATTACGATCTTGTACAGTATTTGATGTATTTTTATACCTTCGTAAGTCGTAACATAGTTATTGTATTGCCTTTGTGGTTCAGTAGTTTAGAGCGTGGCCCTTGACTTGGAGGTCGTAGGTTCGATTCCCACGTTGGTCCTGCGCCTGATCTCTCGCCAGTCGTGTCGGTCGGCCGTCCCACTTTGTTATGAGAGTAAAAAGGAATAGAGAGGGCTCTTGTATACTGCGCACACACTCGGCCACTATAAAATTACTCTTGCGTAACTGCAGGCCTGGTTTCAATGAAGCCGGCCACCGTCACCGAAACCGGAGTGGGAGTTATTATTATTATTATTGTATTGCTTCTGTGGTTCAGTAGTTAAGAGTGTGGCTCTTGACAGGTCATGAGTTCTATTACCGCATAGAATGAGCATGTAAGTGTCTAAGCTTACTAGGCCGAAAATACGCGGCCGAAGTTCGGCATGATAACGTCAGCAATGCGCTCCGCATACAATATAACGCGACGTAATTTCGGGATGGTGTGTCATCAGTAATTTAAAATACATTGCAGTCGTAATCATGCTGAACTTCCGCCGCGTAATTTCGGCCTAGTGTGTTTAGATACTGATCCTACATAGCGGCACTTGGTCTTTTTATCAACTTATTACGTTGCAATGTACGCTTACTTTCTAATATTAATATGCGTTTTGTGAAAAATCTGAGACCGGTAAATAGTGATATGATTCAGCGCTGAAAACCGTAACTGCTTTAATTATAATAAATTTCGTTTAACTTGAAGATAAGCGTGGACGCTCTCAAAACACAAAATTAAAGGGATATATTCATTTTAATTAAATGTCTGTTGAAAGGTTGATGATAGAAATTCAGATGGCATGTATAATTATTAATTATTAATGTACAAGATATTTTCTAATATATATAAATCTCCTGTCACGATGTTTGTCCGCGATGGATTCCTAAACTACTTAACCGATTTTAATGTTTTTTTTTAAATGTGTGCTTTTTTCCAACTTGAGAGATAGGATAGCTTAGATCCTTAATTATAGTCGCAATTTTATTTTATTGCAAATTATTTGTCTATAAAGAGCGACCATTGTTTATGCGACTCGGGTCACGGGATAGCGATGGACGTTGCTATGGTGACATACTTATTTAGTCACTAATTCAATAAAATAATACGGGCGATACACTTTATATATAACTAGCTGACCCGGCAAATGTTGTTTTGCCATATAAATAATTTTTGGTATGAAAAATAGATGTTGGCCGATTCTCAGACCTACTCAATATGCTCACAAAATTTCATGAGAATCGGTCAAGCCGTTTCGGAGGAGTACGGGAATGAACATTGTGACACGAGAATTTTATATATAAGATATGGCAAAGAAACGTTTTCCGGGACAGCTAGTTTTAATATAAATACTTTCTGTAAATTGTCGTATATTTTATTCAGGGAAAAGACCTAATGGCAGACACTTTAAGGAAACATGAAACATTTGAATGTTATAAAATATATATTTATGAAAATAAAGGATTGATTACTTCTTCCATGTCTTCAGTAACTCTTACAAAATAAAACTATTATGATTATTCTCTGACAAATCAATTAAAAAATATATTTTATGGGTATTTTTGTAAACTTATTCATAAGTACTAATAGATGACATCACAAAAAACGAACATCACTAATAGTAGACACCAATATGAACTAATAGTTGACATAGAACATTACATTACATTTTACATTTTTCCTATTGTTAGGTCTTTATTTGCCATTTTTCAAAAGATTTCATTTACTTCATCATAGTAACTACATGCATCAGAAATATTATCCAAGTTGTCTCCAGATTCTATTCATTCTTCTTCCATGCTGAAACTATCTTTCCTTTTATTTTTAATTTTTATATTTTTTTCCTAGCATATTTATTTTCAGTCTTTAGTCTCCATGCTTCTTTTGCCTCTTCTTTTTTCTTCTTTCTTTTCTCAGCTCTCCTTTTTCTTCTTTTTACTGCTAAAAAACTAAAGCAATCGATTTTTAGATCAGTACAAGGTCTAATATTAGACACCATGTCCATTTTTAGATGCAGTAGTTCTAAGTTCTTAGATTGTTAATAGAATTATATTTTCAGAGAATAGTGACGATTTTTGCAGTAGAATAAAGTACAAAATAACTTTAGTATGTATTGCAAAACTCAAAGATGAGATCCATGTCATCTATTAGGTTTTTTACATTTTCAAGAACTAATAGTAGACACCCTTTATATTGTTAGGGAAAATTAATAAAAAATCTTAAATAAACATTAATTAGTGTATATAACATGACCATTAATCCAATGAAATCAATAGAAATTACAAAAAATCAAATAAATGTATTCAAAACTTACGTGCAAAATTTCGCCTTCCTTAACCTATTTGCTAAGAAATTGCCGAGCGCGTGTTGACGCGGTCATATTATTTGCGAAAACTGATCCCATTTTAAAATTTTGTTCCCGAAGGCGTCTCTAATATATTTTTTCAATTCAACAGATAGCTTGAGAAGCTTATAAAATGTACAGTGGTGAGAAATAATTAGAGTAATTCTTATTTTTATGGTATTTTTGTCATAAGTGTCATCTATTAGTTCAGTGTCTAGCATTAGGTCTTTTACCTTAATAGCATTTTCTTGCGGTTCTGAACCAACCAAGGTTACAAAAACTCTGATTATTATGTGAAAACTTCTTTAGTGGCCTTGTGCACTTTTGTTACGTTAAACTTTCACGTGTTAAACCTTAGTCACGTGACCAGATCAAAAATTCTTAAGAAGTAGGATGACCGCCGTGTCGGCGCGACGTAAAAGAGAAGTTAATATTATCTCCTTCTTCATCTATCGTGAGACCAAAAATGTAATAAAATAAAATAAAATAAAAATAGCCTTTATTCTACCACCATACATTTAGAATATTGCTACATTAATAATTATAATTATATTAGAATTATGTTACATTAATTATTATATTGGAATCATATTTAAAAAAAATGTTATTTTAAATATTTCTGGTATCACAATAGTTACTTTAAACATTTTACATTGTTAATTTTAAAAATCAGATTTTCAATTATACTTTTAATAAAAATAGTAAAAGCAATATTTCATTAGTAATTTCCTTAAATCTAAGATGTGGAAGTCGCCTCTTTGGCGTAGGCCTCCCCCAGCCTTCTCCAGGTATCTCTGTCTCTCGCTTTCCTTCTCCAATCTAATCCACATTTTTCCTTAAATATATCCTCCCATCTTTTTCTAGGTCTCCCTCTTTTTCCTTCCCTCGGTTGCCATTCTGTTATTTTATTAGTCCATTTTCCATTTTCCATTCTGATTACATGTCCTGCCCAATTCCATTTAAGCATTCTAATTTTCTGTAAAACATCTGCGACCTTAGTCTTGCTCCTTCTGACTTGCTTAGTTTCATTTCTGATTTTGTCTATTATCCTTATGCCAAGCATGCTCCTTTCCATTTTGCGTTGATGGATCGCTATCTTGTCTTCATCTTTCCTCCGTAAGGACCGAGTTTGACAGCCGTAAGTTAAGCACGGTAGAATGACAATATTGAATAGTTTACTTTTAACGTCTATGCTCACCTCTCTATTTTTCATGATTTCTTGTAAACTCCAGAATTTTTTCCAAGCAATAGCTATTCGTCTATCTGTTTCTTTCTCTGTCTGGTCTTTAAAGGGAATTGACTGTCCTAGATAAATATACTTTTTAACATATTCTATATCTTGATCGTTCACTCTTATAGGTTGTTCTCTACTGTTAGTTAAAATTTTTGTTTTAGAAGCATTTAATGACAAGCTCACTTTTTTGCTCTCCCTTTCTAGGTCTTTAATCATGTTTTCTAGTTGTTTACTGTCTTTAGCAAATATGGGAATATCGTCAGCAAAGCGTAAATGGCTAAGGAATTCTCCATCAATTTTTATTCCTTGATTTGTCCAGTTAATATTTCTAAATACCATTTCCAGTACAGCCGAAAATATTTTAGGTGAGAGGGGATCTCCTTGTCTCACTCTTTTGTTTATTGGGAATTCTGTTCCTACTCTTTCTAATCTTATTTTGGACCATATCTTACAATATATGCTATATAAAATCTCTATATACTCATCATCTACATTTTGGCTTCTTAGGGCTTCCCATATGGCATTGTGTTCCAATGAGTCGAACGCCTTCGTAAAGTCTATCAAACCAATGTACAAGGTCCTTCCAAATTCATTACATTTTTCTATTACTTGAGTAACAACGTGTATATGGTCTATTGTTGAATAGTTTTTTCTAAACCCTGCCTGTTCTCGTGGCTGATTCTCCTCTAAGTTCTTTGTGAGTCTCCCAAGAATGATCTTTGAAAAAATCTTGTAAACATTGCTCATCAGACTAATTGGTCTATAATTCGATGGCCCCAATGAATAAACGTGCAAGAGCTCTTACCCAAAAAAATTTTTTTTGATTTTTCGTTTGCATGGACTATGATACACCTATGTAAATTTTTTTGAATTTTTTTGACTTAAAATAACGATTTTATAGCAATGTAAATCTTTATTGTACGGAAAAAATAATAACATATATCACATTAATAATAAAACATGCGCTTATTGCAGATTATTTGTTAATTTCAGTTCACCAGAATAAACGTGTTAAAACAATCTGGCGCTCGTGTCTATCTTTTCCTCTGGGTTATAACTCTTGCACGATTATTCGTATAAAAATGCAAGCGACTTCTACCACTAATGCCTCATTGCAGTTGGCGAAACTTTGAATATAATAATCACAGCTATTCTATTATCTTTTACTAACTTCTCTTGTCTTTTCTGCTTTTGTAAAGGTTATTCGAAGAGCTATTGTAAAGTTTATCACAAGAGCTGCTGGTGATTTGCCGGTCTTTTTAAGAGGGAATACGCTCTCTCCTTAAAGGGTTGCAGATCGTATAGGTCCGGAAATACTGCTGGTGACAGTTCATTCCAAATTATACAGTGCGCGGCAGAAAGTTACGCAAAAAAAAAGCACGGTGGAAGACTGCCACTCATCAAGGTTATGAGGATGGTATATTTTTAACGTGGAACGATGGCGAAAAGTTGCAGGAGGTATGATTCCGAACAATTCCTCAGAGCACTCGACCCCGTGATACAACCGATTGAGGATGCAGAGTGAAGCTATTTACATCTCGGCGTAATTCTAAGGGGTCCAGCCTGTTTGAAACACTATGGCAGTCAACAATTCGAGCGGCCCTTCGTTGGATACGATCCAAAGGGATTTGTTGGTATTTTGGGGTCCCTGCCCAGATATGAGAACAGTATTCCATAATATGAGGCCGAAGCTGCACCTTGTAGAGTTGCAGGCATTGGTCCAGACTGAAATAATGTCTCGTCCTGCTAAGAAAAGTATCGTCTACCCCATTAGCTTTGTCCACATTGTGCCTTTTTTTTATTCAACAAGGGCATGCGTTATAGCGCAGTCAACAGCGAAGGTGTGGCATGCCCGTGACGCGCGTCAAAATCCACCCGCGTTGAAAGAAAAGTGTCATAGCGCGCGCTACGATTTCAACGCGCGTTACGGGCATGCCTCACGTTCGCTGTTGACAGCGCTATAAGGCATGCCCTTGATGAACAGAAAAAGGCACAATGTAGACAAAGCTATTCAGAGACTTTCTCCTGTGAATTCTCTATTTTAGACATAAGTTCGTTTCGACTCTCGATGACATTTAGCCGAGAAATATGGTGGAAGCCAGTAGATAGGGCATCACCTGTACTATCATCCGCATAGCAATAAATGCCATTGGAATGTAACATGTCATTGATCGGCCAAAAAACTTGTGACCTATTTGCATAAATTCTCGGAAAGCCCATATTATGATGGAAGCTTTGATAGTAGTGCTTTGAGCCAAACCCGATCAAAGGCTTTCGCAATGTCCAAACTAACAGCCTATGCCTCTCCTCTCCACACAATCACCTGAGCCCAACGATGAGTTTGGTACGCCAAGAGATAACCAGCCAAGCGACCCATACTGTTTGTCGTGTTTGTCGCTTTGTAATGTCTGGCCACCCAAGTATCGAAAGAACTGATAATGGATTCCATTATCTTCGAGATGACGGAGGTTTTAGCAATTGGTCTGTAGTTGGAAGGATTTGGGCGGTCACCTTTTTTTGGGGATCGAGTACACTAAGGATGTCTTCTAAGAAGCCGGGGCAATGCCGTAAAAGAAGAGTAGGAGAACCAAAAACGACGCGTTAAGACCGGAGCTAACTCTGGAGCACACTTTTTCAACACAATAGGAGGGGTTCCGTCAGGCCTACTCGACTTTTGGATATCAAGGGCACGCAGGGCTATTTACACTGAGCGCTGATGTAACCTAATATCCGACATGATGCCCCTGCATCGTGGTATGGTCGGCGGTTTTTATCCCAAGGTCATCAAGGGTCGAGTTTGACGCAAAGAGCTTACCTAGAAGATCGTCTTTGTATTTTGCGTCGTGGGCCAACGATCCATTTCCTACTTGTAGGGATGGTAGGATGGCTTTCAAAAATACCCTTCAATAGCTTAGGCCAGAGACCAGAATTCACGGGTACCCAAAGAAAGGTACTCGAGTCTCTCACCGATACTATTGACGTGCTGTTTCTTTGCCCGATTCATCTCTCTCTTGAGGGATCTATAGGCAAGATTGTACTCCATTTTATATGTATGTGTCCACGCATAGACGCGAGGTAGGTCAATATTTATCAACAACAACAATAGGTCAACAATATTTTTTACTGAACCGTCAACAAGAAAATATTAGCTAACTAAACTTTCCACGCGGCCTCGCCCGCATAAACGAGAAATTTTACTGAAACCGTACATTTTCCCGCAAAAAATAGCCTATGTTCTTTTACATCGTGGTCTACTCTACATCTGTGCCAAATAACTTAAAATTTCATCCAGTACATCGCGAGATACGCGCCTTCAAATAATTTTCCCGGTTTTTTCTACATTTTCCTATGTTTCTTCGCTTCTTTTCGTCTTAGAGTGATAATTTATAATTTATAGCCTTCCTCGATAAATGAACCATCTAACGACGAAAGAATTTTTCAAATCGGACCAGTAGTTCCTGAGATTGACGCGTTCAAACAAACAAACTCTTCTACTTTATAATATTAGTATAGATTTATATTTTATAACATACACTAATAAGGTCGTATTACATAAATAATGAATCAACTTTTTAACACTAATGTACGGGCTTTTATCTTTACAAACACGTAAAAGCAATAAAATATACAAGAATAAGCGTGTAAATGACCAGAGCATGGCTCAGGAGGACAAAAATATACGTGGAATAACCATGCAACATTTCACTGCACTTGTTAAAACTTCATTTATGACACGAATAAACGTGCATTGATACAATAGTGTTAACAAGTCACATATTATTCACTAGAATAATAATTTAATATGGTTTTTCTTAAATATGTAGTAAATCGTTAATATTTAATTTTTAATAAATATATGAGCTGAAAGATATTTTTTTTAACTTTAATTTGATTATACATTATATTTGTCTATTAATTATGTAGTCAAAGTTATGTGGTTCCAAACGTTTTTTTGTGTTCCTGAAAAGTTGTCTTTTTTCGATTGCACGTTTATTCGTTGGGGCCATCGAATTGTTCAGGTTAGCTCTGTCTCCCTTTTTATAAAGTAAAGTCATTGTCGATTTTGACCATTGATTTGGAGTATTTTTCTTTTCCAGAATGTTGTTAAACATCGATTGCAATGGTCTTTGTACAGATTCTGACAGAGATTTCAATAGTTCATTTGTTATGAGGTCTTCTCCAGGTGCTTTGTCGTTTTTTTTGAGATTTGATGGCTTGTTCTATCTCCGCTAGCAATATGGAAGGTAAGGTGTTGGTTTCAGGTTTCTGTTTTCTGAAACATAGTTCTTGAATGTAGATCTTGCTTCCGTAGAGTAAAGCTTTCGATAGAATTGAGTTGCTTCTTCTATTATATCTTGCCGGTTAGTTATTATATTCCCGGTATGACTTGTGAGATATGGTGTCCACTTAGTTGCTTGCCGTAGATCTTTATAGGCTTTTTTCACAGCTCCTGTTTTTTTTTTATATAATTTTCTAGAGTTTTCTTTCTGTGTGCTCTTTTCCTTTTTGTAATGTTTCTATTTATCATTTTGCTAAGCGTCGTTATTCTACTTTTGACCATTCTTGTTCTATTTTCTTTGTATAGTTTTCGTCTTTCATCCAGAAGTGTCTTTAGGTTATGATCATCGGCGTCTGATTTGATTTTCTGGTCCTTTGGTATCTGTGAAAATAATTTAGTTATTACCTTTTAAAAATTATCATATTGTATTTGCACATCAGATGATCCTTCTATGGCACTGGTAAGTTGTTTTCCCATTGGATTCCACTTTTTCTGGTCAGAGTTGGTAAATTCCTGGTAAATTGTGTGGTTGCTTTCACAAAACCAAAAATGTATGCCTCATTAAATAGCAAAAAGAGTAGTTTCTGGCTTGTTCATTGCATTTTTTTATTTTTATATATTTTTTTATATCTTTGGACGCTTCACACCACGTCAGTCTGACCCCGTACTAAGTACCTAAGGACTTGTGTAACAGGTACCAGACAACGGAAATATATTTAATACTTTTATACTATACATAATATATTATTTAAGATTTTTATTATATGATACATATATTTAATACACATCCAGACCCGGGAACATTGAAATCTTTTTGTTCCGTCGGCGGGATTCGAACCCGCGACTTCCGGCTTGAGCCGCCACACACTCAACCAATTGAGCCATGACAGAGGTCGTCAATGCATTGCATTGCCGCACCACGATTCAACTGACCTTAAGGCGCTGACAACTGCCAATGTCCTTGATCTCGCATCACTATCGCACCACTGTCGATTTTCATGCCAGAGAGACAGAGATGTGAAGTGTTCACTCGGTAGCGTGGATACATTTTTCGTTTGTTAGAGGAAAAAATAAATATTATGGGAAATCTAGACGTCAGAACCGAAAATTAAATCCGACAATCTTTGGATTTTTGTAAAAGGTATCAAATATATATTTTTTTAAAGCATAGATTGTATTATTACTTTAGTTAGAACTGTTTAAAGTTCCTGAAAGATGTGACTTTTGTATTTTTTTCATCCAGTAGGAGTACATTATTTTATTATTTAAATTCGACAAGCTTTACCAAATATAATCAAAAATATTTTTTTTTTGTGCCAATCAATGAAATACATATGTCTAGAAAACTGCACAAAGATGTCGAATTGGCAGCTGTCTTCGCCTTAAGAAGTCAGCATCGACGCACTGTAACGTAGCGATGTGACTTTACCCTAAAACTGTAAATGCTTTAACGTACTCCTGCGTGAGTCATTAATCACACACTCCACGGAAAAGGGCTTCTTATGAAAATGTCGCGAAATATTAACTCTTTCAGAGGTTTTTTTATAATTTCTAGAAAAATGAGCAAAAAAAACGCTGGATGTATTAAGGACTCAATTCTCGTTACTCAAATACAGCTTCACTAGCTGAAAATCATACACACATCCACACACACACACACACACACACACACACACACACACACACACACACACACACACACACACACACACTGGCGGAAACCAAAATAGGCATATAGCCTGTTTTGGTTTAACTGCTCGCACTCCCGGAGAGCAACCTTGCTTTTGAAATAACTAATGGCAGGCAACACACCTACAATACCCGAATCTTATCTTTTCTTTCGTTCAAGCTATGTCTATCTTTCCATCAAGAAAGAAATAAATAATTAGAGAACAGAATAGAAAAAAGAAATAAATAGAAAGCCAAATGAGTTACCTCTTATAAAATACCTGCATCTAGTTCTTATATTATCTAGAACTTTAAACCAAACAAAAATCTAACACTAAACTTTTCCAGCATCCTCAATAGACTAAGTCATTACTTAGAACTTTAGCGGTCTAGAGCGATGTTAGGTCTAAGTTATTTACTAAGTGAAGTCCTGTTTATTTTGCTCTTCGGGTCAAGAGGTTAAGGAACTTGTAATGGTCTAGGTTTTAAGTACTTTGCATGTTTGAACCTAGGTTTTCAATATGCTGATCTTAGCTTTGTTTAATTTAGAGACAAAGAGCTCAAGATTAATAATCTATTCAGACAATGTCTTGTCGTTGAATCCTAATAACTAATTTATAAATAGATATATTTTAATTAATAAGTTTTAATTATAAAATAATTTTATTTACAGTAAATTTGAAACTGTGAAACCTGGAAAAAAAGCTTTTTAAAATCCTTCAAATCTTTATGGAGTTTAGTGCTAGTTGTTGGAGTATATTATATAATATAATTGGCTATTTTATAATATCAATAAATTAAAACATCACTCTTTTTGCAAGAGCGATAATTATTGACATTATTCTCGACTTATAGGTCTCCGCGCAAACGAATGGTTTTGCCGCTATACCACGAGATTACAAGCAGTAAGCTGTTGTATGTTAAGGGTCCCACACATTAACAGTCCGCCTGCAGGCTCTGGTCGGCAGGCCGCCTGACAGTCATTGACTGCCGATACAAAATCTACAAAATCGTCCGGGGAACTGTGCGTCTGTGGTCTTTACCGATTAACGGCCAGGCGACGGCCTGCCGGCGAACTGTTAATGTGTGGGGCACTTAACAATTTATTCAAATTACAAGCAATTGGTTGTGATCTTGCTGTACAGTCGCCAAACCGCCCGTTCGCGCGTTCTTAAAATCGAACCTTATAATTTGACGTTTCTAAAAAGAAATATCCAGAAAATTTCATTCGGTCATTTCAGTCATTTCTAGAAAAGAAATAACTCGCGGCAGCAAAGCAGGAGGGCTAAATATGGTCGCATTTTGCAATTTCTCTAAAATCAAGTCAGAAACTGAATCGTCAAAACAGTCAAACTGACGAATGTCAAATTAGTACGAATGACTAGACATGAATTGCAAGCAGAGTGACCACTTTATGATTTTTTAAAAATGAATCATTTTATGAATCATTATATGATTTTCCGAAGCGACCATTTTAGCCCCACAGGTCTTTGACTTGCTTTGAAAAATAGAAGTTACCGAACTAATGGCGATGATGATGATTACAATATGCGATTGCTGCCGCGAGCTATCCCCAAGGTGTTCGATAAATTCCCTTATTCTTTAATAGCTTCCCGCAAACGTTCACGTACTTTATATCGAGTGCGATTCCGCAAACCAATTATAGATTTTTTATTTATTTAAATGTATATTCCTTTGTCATACGTGGAAGAAAAATATGTAGATTTAAAAATAAAATTATACATTTAAATATTGGTATTGTGTTTTTGTTAGTAAGCTAAAAGAATATTATGATAGTAGCTAAAGTGGAATTTTTATTAAGTTTTTAATACGGTATCATGCTACGCAGTGTAGAGCCTCTACGTATATGCTACCAAGTGTAGAACCTCTACGTATATCCTAAGGAGTGTAGAGCCTCTACGTATATGCTACGCAGTGTAGAGCCTCTACGTATATGCTACGAAGTGTAGAGCCCCTACGTATATGCTACGAAGTGTAGCGCCTCTACGTATATGCTACGAAGTGTTGAACTTCTACGTATATGCTACGAACAGGCTACGAAGTGTAGAGCCTCTACGTATATGCCACGAAGTGTAGAGCCTCTACGTACATGCTACGAAGTGTAGAGCCTCTACGTATATGCTACGAAGTGTAGAGCCTTTACGTTTATGCTACGAAGTGTAGAGCCTCTACGTATATGCTACGAAGTGTAGCGCCTCTACGTATATGCTATGAAGTGTTGAACTTCTACGTATATGCTACGTATATGCTACTAACTCTATAATCTGTGTACACAATGTTTTATATACTATTGCCTAGCTTTTTTCACGGGCTTTGAGCGCGCCGAACGAATCAAGAAATTCCGTAACGAAAATAACCTAACACATACCACTCTGACTGGCACAGCGGTGCGGCCTTGTCGTACATCATCTATCGGCGACTAGACGTATGCGAATCATTATTGCATTAGTTGATAAAAATGCAAAAGTTTACCGCGGCATTCCCCGGGTGCCACTTGCTTTTTTTTTCTTTATTAGTCGCAGTTGAAAGTTTTCTGTTTATTCTTTGTCATTACAACTGAAACAGCATTAGCAGCTAAATTACAGACAGCGCTCTGTCGGCGTTAATATTTATCACCCCTCGTATTTCACTACTTCAAAATTACTTTCATAAAAATTAAACATTTATTACAAAAGACGTTTAAAGTACGCTTTTGAATTTACTACTGGGTACATATTATATAATATTTAGTTTATGTAAATTCAAATTGTGTATAGAGTCTAAAGTTTTATGTAATATGTCGAGTAATATTCAAAATAGTATAGGTTTTTTTTTTCGTGATCTCAAAATATTACATTTGTGTTATCAAATTTCAAATATAAACACTAATTATTAAAAACACGTTATTGATTTAAAGTATCTAATGGCTGTACAATCATTTTATTTTGTATGAAAATTACATTTAGAAAAATTCACTGTGAAACAAGAATAAACACAAAAAATTCAGTATCCACAATAACATCAAAATATTAAAATCTATTCGATCCAAATAAATGTCATTAAAAATGTTATTGCATTAAATTAATAGATTTTATGTTGGCGGTCCAAAAAAAATCATGTCATTTTTACACTACTATAAAAATCGAAATATAATCTAAAATACTTTTTTTTTATTAAATAAGGGGGCAAACGAGCAAACGGTACTGTAACGGTACTGATGGTAAGCAACTACCGTCGCCCATGGACACTCGCAACATCAGAATAGCTGCAGGTGCGTTGCCGGCCTTTTAAGAGGGAATACGCTCTTTGAAGGTTTGCAGCATACTGCTGGTGACAGTTCGTTCCAGAGTTTTACAGTGCGCGGCAGAAAATACTTGTGAGGTATGCGATATAAATTCCAAAAAGTCGAAAATATGCATTAAAATTACTTTACCCAAAAAGTCGGAAAATTCCGCGGGTTCCGGGTGCGCGGCGCGCCGCAGTCTCGCGCCGGCCCCGACCTCGAGCGCTCGTGTTGTGTGTGTGTTGTGTTGTGCATTTGATTTTGGAATACTCTAATGTAAGTTGATTTTGCTGAATTTTCGGGATATCGGGTATGAATTTTTCCGTAATTTTGTTTTTTTTTTATTGTGATTTAACTTGAGTGTATTTTTAAATTTTAGTTGGTCTAAGAATAAATGCGTGTAAATTCGATGGAATTAAAAGTTTTAGACGTTTCTCATATTATGCGTTAGTTATTAAAATTAAACATCACATAATTTCTTGAAGATTTACATAATTTTATGATGTGAAATAATACATGAAGATTACTTACTTTATGTTAACGATATATCTTTACGTTAACGGGTAAAATATATTAATTTATTTACGTTTTATACTAATTTAATTACAATACAGATGAAACGATTGATTATTACAATTAATAAACAAGTTTTTCGTAAAATAAAAATTTTCTTCGCAAAAAAAAAACGGCCCATCGTGTTCAAAGGACTTATCTACGTCACATTTTATTTACGTCTAATCAGTCAGTATTGACAGACAAATAATGAGTACTCCCCGAAGATGTCTGAGCTTTTCCTTAGCTTTTACACGCGTGTAAGCTTCCCGGAGCTTTCACAATATTATCTTTACCAATATTATAAAAACAAAATAATATCTGCTACCTCCTTACAAGTAAGCCGCTTTACCGATTTTGACAAAATTTTGTGTAGGGACTTTTTGAGCCCCGGGAAAAAACATAACATTTTTACTTTGGAATTATATGGTTGTCGCGTTAAATTATGTGCAAAGAAGTTACAGGCGATATTGAAATTAATTAATTTTATATTAATGTAATAATATAATAATTTAAGTGGTAGAGCCAAGCTTCGGCACGAATGGGCAGGCTCATCCGGTGAAAGACCACGACCTCACAGAAAACCGGCGTGAAATAGTGCTTGCACTGTGTTTCGCCAAGTGAGCGAGGTTTCCGGACGCCCGGAAGAGGAAATGGTCTGTGACACCTCTGGTGTTTTAGATCGTTTCGTCTTATACTAAATTTATGTATGTGTATTTAGTACATTATATACATTATGCTATCTATTATATCTGCCAACACGCAATTGGACCAGCGTGGCAAATTATGGTCCAACCCCCCCTCCCACCCGAATATAGACTCTGGGGGAGGCCTTTGCCCAGCAGTGGGACAGCATAGGCTAATTTAAAAAAAATGTAATATGTAATAACTTGCTGACTTTGCTAAAGTTATCTTGCCACAATATACGTTATTTTGGGGGTGAAGAATAGATATTAATTTCTGATTACTAGACCTGCCAAACCTGCAAAAATTCCATCAAAATAGCTCCGTCATGACGTACACAACCAAAGATGGACTAGTTGTATTATACAAGGGGTAGTAATTGTTACAATATTATGTACTATCAGAGAAGTTGATTCCTAGGTAGAAGGGGGCCATCGTAGTTTGACCGCGTTACGTCAAACTCAGCCATCAGATCACAATTAACATTGAATTGACATGATCCGACCAAATGGCGTTGGTCTGTCAACTGCCTAGGAATCAATTTCCTCGATGGTACTTTGCAAATGATTTTGGACTTGAAATACCAATTTCTCCGCCTAATATCTCATCTTAGTTCGTCTGTATAGCTTCTGTGATTGCTTCTATTGATAATTTGTATACAACTATACACTATACAGTCTCAGAGGATTCAGGCGCTGTAAATCCTGCAAAGGCAGACAGACATTAATACTGATATAATATAAATTATAATGTCTAAAAAAGAAACTTAGTAGGTACATAACTTAGCAAGAAAAGTTGATAAGGTTCCGAATAATTGAAAAAGATTCAATAAAAGGTAAGAAAAAGTGTGCACGCGCAGTACACAAGATCACTCTTTCTTTACCATCTTAATTCATGATGGATGATCAACACGGCTGGTGAGAGATCAAGCGCAGGACCGACTTTTTACATGCCCATCCGACGCACGTATCATATTACATGTCAGACAATCAGGTTACTAGCGAGAAATTTTTTAAACTAGCTAAAGGCCCAGCTTTGTGAGAACTCGCGTCATCACACCTTTACTGACTGATGATAACACATCTACATACAATACCCGGCAATAAATATTGCACATCGACCTTTGGAAAGAGACAATCGGCTAATTTCGGTTTCATAGAGCGTTATCTTTGTAGCACACACCACCTATTTGACATTATGTCAGTCTTTGTTCAAATTCAAAAGAGTGCAGTCGCGTCCAGTTCAAAATATGTACATATATATCTAGAGTTGTTAACATCCCTAAATTTGCTACAGCTGTAATTTTCCAAAAGAATTAAATAATACGTAAACATAATTTGAACACGCTTTTTTATTTTATTTTACCCGAATCTAAAGCCATAACTTATAGAAAATTTGGTGTATTTTATACAAAGGATAATAATATTGTCAAAAGAAGCAAACCATAATTGTTCTAACAGCTCCAAATATATACCGGACTTTTTCGTGTTTCGTGCGTTAGAGATAACGCTCTACAAAACCGAAATTAGCCGACTGTCACTTTCCAAAGGTCGATGTGCAATATTTATCGCCGGGTACTGTGCAAATAAAAATAACTATGGTATAGCACAAATCAATAGGCGTGATAGTTTTTCCGTAACGCGTACCACAAAATGTTCAGATTATGGGATATACTATAGGGCTTGCTTCGCTTGCCCTGATAAGCTTTTTTAGAACACAACTATTAGGGTCAGATCAGACCGAACTGATACAAGATGAGCCCTTGGCGATGCAAAAAAAGCAATCCGAAATGCAATTATTTTATAAAATAATTGCATTTCGGATTGCTTTTTGTGCATCGCCAAGGGCTCATCTTGTATCAGTTCGGTCTGATCTGACCCTCTATATCACTCTAGATAACTCGTTAACTTCGTATCTTTAGCTCCTACATTTTTTCACCGTATCAACGTCCGAACTTCCACGAATATTTCAAGACTAAACTTACCAAAATCGTCTCAGCCTTTCTCGAGTTTTAGCAAGACTTACAAAATTCAAGATTAATTTCTATTATATAGGTATCGTAACACTGCTTGTTATTTTAATCTTATTTATTTATGACACTTATTCTAAAAAAATTGACATGGAAAGACGACACAAAGGAACTGCTTATTTCCAAAGAAATTTCTTACAGCTCAATCTTGTATCAATATTACCTAGTTTACATTACATTATTATCAGTAAGATCCTTAGGGATAAATGTTTGAAATTTGTTTTCTTGGATTACCGATCTTACTCTCATATAAGGATGAAAGTTACGAATTTATTTCGCGGAAAAACTTAAGAGTACCTACTCTTGTGGCTACGCTTACACTTGCTTGAGAAAAGCTAAAGTAGCCCTCAAGTTAAATTAATCAGAAACTAACATACAAGAAAATACCGATGCTTTAGTGCTTCTCATACAAAATGTTATTTTTAGCCGACTGCAATGCGAAAGTGTCTCTGTCTGTCTATTACCTCTTCAACGCCTTAAACGGCTGAACCGATTAAAATGAAAATTGGTACGGAGATACTTGAATATAGGAATAGACATAAGATAGTTTAGATGTATGGATTGCTCGTGATTAACGTATTTTGGTATTTAGGAATTGCGGGCTTCAGCTTTCATCTAGTAAAAAATATGTTAATAACTAGAGGACCTGGTGAAGTTCGTATCATTTTCTACCTTCTTTCATATTTTATGAGCATAGCAAGACTAAAATTGGCCAATCGGTTTAGCCGTTCTCGAGTTTGAGCGAGACAAACAATTTTTATATAAATTAGAAATTTGTAAGCTATACTAGCTACTGAATAGAAAAAGGGGAAGTTGAATGCGTCTTATTATTGACTTTGAGTATCTGTGTGCAATATCCTGACTTTTGAAAATCCTATACTTAGTACATATTTTTTGTCGATGCGAGCTCGCTGCTTAGCTACGGCTTAATATAAATTCCTCTGCTCGAATAACAGAGACAAATATTCTTGAGGAATGAAGCATTTGACGACCTCCGTGGCTCAATGGTTAGAGTGTGTGGCAACTCAAGCCGGGGGTCGCGGGTTCGAATCCCGCCGACGGAATAAAAAGTTTTTCAATGTTCCTGGGTCGTGGATGTGTATTAAATATGTGTATGGTATAATAAAAATCTTAAATATATGTATAGTATAAAAGTATTAAATATATTTCCGTTGTCTGGTACCTGTAACACAAGTCCTTCAGGTACTTAGCACGGGGCCAGACTGACGTGGTGTGAAGCGTCCAGAGATATTATTATTATTATTATTATTATTATTATTACACAGCACATACAAGATTTTCGTACTGTTGTCTGGATCTTTTAGCTGTATTCAGTCAAAATCTTATGGCAAATGTTTCTGTTGAGGACAGCGGCCTCGCTCCCGAAAAACGTATAGTGAGTGCATATAAACTAATTAAAGTGAAATGTGAGAAATAGACTCAGTGCAAATCAGTGTTTTTACAAATATACTTTAAAAAGTGAATTACGTTAAATCTGTGGCTCCCTAAGAGATAAAATATAGTTAATTTAATAAGTTAATAAGCTATCTAATAAATACAGGAAAAAATAGTTGTGTAACATAATATGTAGTTTGGAAAATATTAAGAAAATTGTATGTTTAGAAAAAATAAAATTTTATGTTTACTTAGCTATAATTACGTTAAAATATAAGTGGTGATACTTAGATTAAGGTAGATATTGTGGAACGATGAATAAATAATCTCCCGAAACGCGTTTTAATTACCTAGCTCACGGAAAATGGGGAAAATAGGGGAAAAATCTCCGTCTCCGATAGCAAAAGTGAGACAGAAAACATGCGAATCGGAGCGGCTTACTATATGGCATTCGCCCGAGCCAGGTAAGCGAGGTGCGTTTCGGGAGCAATGTTCTCCTCGACTCTCGTGTGTTTTATTTACGCCCCCGCTCTGCAAGATTACGACTAGACCCGATCTGAGCCAGCGGCGAAAACCTATGGGCGAATACAGTCTCGAACAGTTTCGATATGGGGTTCTTATCAAATTTGATATTAAAATTGTATGAAATTTAAAGATATTCGACCCCTTATTAAAACTTAAACAATTTTTATTTCTAATTTGCCTGTCAACGATATCAAATACAATTTAACTATAAGCTCAGACTCGATTTAATGTTTTTAAAATTTTGTATTTGATTCTAAAAATATTTTAATTAATCTTGATGCTTTTATAATAATCAATTTGGTTTTAAGTTAAACTAAGAACCACAATTAATTTACATTTTAATTATTAAGTGATCTTAAAAGTATTTACAACTGAGCAACATATTTTTAAAGTCAATTTCATAAGGGCCGGGACACAAAAACACGACGCGACGTCGTGCGACGTCGTGCGACGTGTCGTGGGAATCTGCGACGCGCGTCGTAGAAACTCATCTTTGAATTTCTACGTGAGTTTCTACGACGCGACGTCGTATGACGTCGTACGATGTCGTGTCGTGGTTTTTTACGACGCGTAAAAATCATCATCATCATAATGTCTACTGGGTGACAAATCACCATTAATTTGTCACCCAGTAGACAGATATAATGAGGTATGATGATGACCCAATCAGCGTGTATGCAGTAATCACACCTACAATTTGCTCTCCTATGCATTTTTTCTTTATTCTCGCACTCTTACTCATCATCATCATAATGTCTACTGGGTGACAAATTACCACTAATTTGTCACCCAGTAGACAGATATAATGAGGGGTGATGATGACCCAATCAGCGTGTATGCAGTAATCACACCTACAATTTGCTCTCCAATTTACGGTTCTACATCGGACCCCGATCAAAGCGATATCTATTCAAAGCATTTCCAGTCTCATATGCACTACTATAGGTGCGAGTGAGTGAGTTCGAGTCGAGCTCGAGACGTAGGTAGTTTGCATGGTAGTCATTTAATGTTTGTCAATTTTAAGTTAAAAGCTACTTTTGCGGCGTTGTGCACTTTTTTGGGGTAGTTAAACATTTTTAAAGTCGTGTCATGAGAGTACACTCATAAAATACACAATAAAAGAGGAATTAGTATGCTTTTATTCTGCCCTATTTTTAATTTTTGCTGACACTCACGGAGTGCAAATATATTTTTTAGGGCTGTAAGAGTGCGGATGTCATGCGAACTCCCTAGTGTAGTCGCATGACATCCGCACTCTTACTACCGTTCTACGGTTTCTAATGATATATTTATGAATGACTCGTAGCTTATAAGTTATAACCCAAGAAGGCAATATGATTTTAGCGACAAACACCAAAAATACACAACAAAGTTTTTGGTGCTGCTTTAGGTTTGTGTCCAAAAATATTTTTTTTGGTATAGGATGTCAAATACAGATCTTGTTACTCGGAAACTAAGTACTATTTAATAAAATATCGAATGAATCGAGTTCTATGTGTAGAGAACTCGAATCTATACATAGTAATGTTAGATGGACTATTGATTGGTTCTGAATAGAAAGAGCTCTCAACATCAATGGACACTAAGATTGTATTGAATTTGCATTTTTATTGTTCCTGTTTAAGATAGATTTTATTTACTATTAAATATATTATATTACGTTATTATTAAGATTTATTTGTATCATTCGAAAGCCCAACACGAAGGAAAATAGTTAATCTTCATATATTTTTATTACTACAGCTTTGCTCTAAAATTTTTGAAGATTTGGTAGTTACCCAGGAGATTAAGGGCCTGTTTCACCACTTCCTGATAAGTGCCAGATATGCTTATTTGACAGATTCTCCATACTCTATCTGTCAAGTAAAGTGGTGGATAGCCTTATCAGGAAGTTGTGAAACAGGCCCAGTTTTAAAATTATCAGACGAGGACAATACTTTCTCCATTGAAACTTAAAAAATCGCAGGAACAAAACATTGCTATACTTAAACGTCTATAAACAAAGTATTGCATCCTTCTGTTAATTAAAGGGTCACTGTTTTATTTTCGTATAGAGTTAATTAAACAAAGGTTGTAAGTCAAGTTGTTGTAAAATCTGAACTTGATAAAATCCAAACAAAATCAGCGAATATCAAGAAATTCAAACAATACGATTGAAGTATTCCAAGCCATACAATTACTGGTTTAAGCGGAATAGTCGAAGAGCCCTCGTACGCGGAGCGACGACAATTAAAAGTTGAGCACTCCATATTGAACATTCCACGTTTTGTAAACGTTTAAAATATAATATTCGACATATTTTTATTTGCCGATCGCAGCGTATAAATTAATTTTTTATTTTGGTATGTGAAATTGCTTACATTTATAGCGAATAAAATATGTTTTCGATATTTTCTAATTTATGTTTCCAAATCAAATTACGACTCTCTAAAATATTCTAAATCACGTTTCATTGAAAAAAAATATATCTGTTTAGGAGCTGTGATACTCGGCACATACATATATTTGAATGTTTTACAAACGTATTTCTTTTTAGAACTATGTGTGTCGAATATAAAATTAAAGTAAATGAAATTATATTTTATGAAATAAAACGTTAAGTTTCTAACGTTTCAAAGAACATTAAGTGTTACAAGAATACTTTTACGAGTATGAAGCTATTACTATTAAGTATTAAAAACTTTTTAAATAAGAACCCCTCTTAATTTGGAATTATTGTCGTCCCACGCTTCGGACCCTCGGGTCTAAATTCGTGGTACCCAGATTTTGAGGAATTATAAAAGTGGGTGTCGGATCCTGTCCTATAATTTGATTAATAAGATTTTGAATAAAAAGGTATGTACATTTTACAGCAGAGAACATGTTAATTACGGTATGGGCATAGTTTTGGCCGTAATTAATTTCAGATACTCTATTATAATTAGGTAGTCGTAAGTACCTACTAAGTATTAATTGTTAAAATTTGTTGGTATATATAAAGTAAATTGCAAATATTATTATGATTACATTAAAAAATCACTAGTTTTTCCGTTATAACTCTTTCTAAGAAATGAAGTGTGTTCGTAGGATAGAGAAATAATTGACCTGCTCAGGTCTTCCCTGTAAAGCCATTAATTTTTCAATATTTGATTAGGTAGTTATTTTCTTTGGACTCTCAGCAAATATAAATATATCTCTTTTGTTAGATCATAATATAAACCGCTGAACCGATGTTGCTGAAAGGACAAGATCCAACGTCCATACAATTTTGGGCTAATTTTAAAAGTGCCGGCCAACGCAAATAAACCCATTATTTAAATAGAACATAATCTAAGGTATAATTTTTATTACAACACCAAAGTTCTAAGTCAAGTCCCCGAGTTGTTATTCAAGGTCAAACTTTTTTTTTATAACATATTGTAATAAAACTTATTTTATTAATTAAAAGTAATAAGTAATCGATCCCAACGTCCCTATCCGAGTCATAGAACAGATTAGAGGCCAAATATCTACAAATGATTTGGAAAAATTGACGGACGGAGTCACAGGAGCCACAACATTACATCCGCGACTCCATGTTTGGGGTATAGCAGGCTCGTCTTGGGGGAAGGTTTATTTACCTTCCGTCCGTCAATTTTTCCAAATCATTTGTAGGTATTTGGCCTCTAATCTATTCTATGACTCGAATAGGGACGTTGGGATCGATTACTTATTACTTTTAATTAATAAAATAAGTTTTATTACAGGTTATAAAAAAAAGTTTGACCTTGAATAACATCTCGGAGACTTGATTTAGAACTTTGGTGTAATAATAAAAATTATTCCTTAGATTAAGTTCTATTTAAATAAGGGGTTTATTTGCGTTGGCCGGCACTTTTAAAATTAGCCCAATTTGGACCTTGTCCTTTGGTAGGGATATACTTTGAGTCCCGGGAAAGGACATACATTAATTTTTATCCCGGAAAAAATGTACGGTTGCCACGCGTTAAATGTTGCGGGCGTCACCTAGTATTATATTTTTTAAACGGTCTTTGGCCCACCACACATTCCCACCACTATATCTCCTGTGTCGCCAGGATCGACAGCGGTATCCAACCATGAAAACCCTTTGATCATTGTCATCTAGGATAAGTATAAATAGTAACAGGAACTCCGCCTGTTCATGGATCGTTATAATATTAATAAGTTAATTTCGATTTCATCCATGGTCTTCCGAGTGCTTGGGAACTATTTAATATGGTAGGCGCGCCTCGACTTAATTAAAAGAGAAAAGCTATTCGCGCTCGTGATGAAAATATCAAAACGGACAATTGCCAAAAACATATTTTATAAAATAATTCACAAAGTTATTGGTTATTTTTAAGACGTTTTTTTCATAAATTTTCTATATTTGTTGAGAATTTATTTAAGTGAGAGCTAAAACATTAAATGCATCGACAAATGAAAGACTTTTTCTAGTCTTTGAAATATATTTAAACTTCCTACTTAAAGCCAGAAAAAAAATGGGTGCTACAAATGTCACGTACATACTAAAGAAATATGCAAATTTTCTTCAAAATTTTACAGCTTATGAGTTTACTTGAAGTGGAAGAGAATAATTTAAAAATCAAAAGCACAACATTTCAATAGGTAACCTTTATTACTTATGCTATCAGCTACACATTCCTTTTTTCTTTTCAATTTTCATCCACTATTGCAAAAATCGGAGGTTTGCACGATTTTTACGCTCTGGGAACTCCACTAATTATGATTTGGCAGATTAAAATGTGTGGTTATATTGTTCTTATGTACAGTTTACTAAACAGATAACAGGTATTTTGATTGAAAACTTATAAAGCGTTCTTCAGTGTTTGAGGAGGATATATTTAAAAGAATATAAAATACTTGCTGTTCCGGCAAACATTGTATTGCCATATGGCACGTCTTGACCGACCGAGGATTTTCCTCACGAGGCAGCCTCGCGAGGCTGCTCGCTCAATCAATGCGCGGCTAATTACGCACACCGTGACACGAGAATTTTATATATTAGATTTAAACTTTCATGGAAACATACAATAAACCCGCGACAGCCGATAAGCAAAGTAGTATACCTACATGTATTGTAAGTACTTATACTTTAAAGTAGTTTAAAGTATTAGTTTCAATTTGAATAATTTAAAAGCTTGCTATCAATTTCAATAATTCCTCTTTGTTTTATTTCACTGAACCATAACCTGCCTGTCACGGGTTCAAACTCATGCATTGTGTGTTTTGAGGTAATTGTAAATATTTCTACCTCCAGTTCGGTCACTAACCCGAAAAAAAAAACGCTCTTTTAGCAAATTAATATGTGTTAGGGCGCGTTCACACCAAACCGACTGTGAGCCGCCGAATGTGAGCAGGCTCACTGTGAGCCCCAGTGTGAACGTGACATAAACGGTATCGAATGCCCGCGCCTACGCCTAGCGTAATAGCGTATTGTCGTTTAGGTGTGAACGAAAAAGTGAATATTATGTATGGAAATACAATAAACTGCCTAACGTTCGCTCACATTCGGCGGCTCACAGTCGGTTTGGTGTGAACACGGCCTACCGCGACTGAAACGAGTTATCATTATTATAATTACTAAATATAAAATGTTACAAAACAGTGGGTGTATTCAATTATAGAAGCCTATTTTATATTATTATCGAGACCATTAATAGCATTTCAAAAGAGCTAGCCTTGAGATCTTTGTAAGTTTGTTATTTTCTTTGAGAAGTTTCGAGAAAGTGAAATACTTGAAACAGATCTTTTCAGTTTTCACTACAATGAAACTTTGCCACGAGCACTACAATTTAAGGATTAAGCACTTAAGAAAACGCTGCCTCCTTTTTTCCCGACTTCCAAAAAACGAAGAGGTTATTAACCGACTTCCAAAAAAACGGCTGTGGATATATATTTTTTTTTGTATGTTCAACGATTACTCCGCCGTTTGTGAACCGATTTTCGAAATTTTTATTTTGTTATATTAGGTTTCACTCCAATTTGGTACCATGTTCACAAAAGTGGTGACCTGATGATGGGATCCATGAGTAATCGAGGGAACTCCTCGAAATTTATATGGGAACATATGGTGATTTTGGTTTTATGAGAAGCATCCTAAGCATATGCTATTTTGCACCAAGGTATACTATGGTTCCAAAGATACTAAGAGAACTCCGGATTCCTCATAGATACAAGTTTGGGAGTTTAGGCGCTGTTTTAAGAACTGAAAGCATATGCTACTATGCAAATTACATTCATCATCATCATCATTACCACGTCAGGGTCACCAATGTCACCAAATTCAACCTTATCTCCAGAGCATAAGGCACACATTTGACATTACTTCTGAGAAGTAAGTTGCTTCGATAATGTAACATCAGGGATATTCTGGAAAACAACCTAATTTCAACCTTTTGTTTGTTTGTTTAGCGTTCATAGTACAATAACTGTCTGCTGTCTCGCTTCAATCTGCCAGGGCTGTCAAGCGAGCGGCGCGGCGGCGCGGGCCGGGTGCCAGCCTATTGAAACTAGTCCTGTGACCGGCTACTTAGCACGTCACACGTGTTCACTAATTACTTCGATTTTTTTTAAATGAATTGTTTAAAATTATCTGCAGGCTGCAGCTGATATTATATTTTGTAAGTGTGACTGTAATAAGATACGTAGAATAATATACTAAAAGAGTGAAATTATTATTTTTAACAAAAAATTAAAAACCGACTTCCAAGGTAAAAACAATAATAACATCCTTATAATATGAAAAAAGTATTAAATAATTATTCCTATCTAATAGCGCCTTTTTCCGAATTCGGCTAAAACTCAACTATTTCTGTACTCGATCTTCATAATTTTGAAGTCGGTGCTAGTTCCAAAAGTTTCAGATATTCTGTCAGAGAACTGAAGATTCAACTGTATCTGGTACCGACTTCAAAATGATGAAGATTGAGTAGGGGAGAGGGGGGCTAGATTTAACAGGGGTAAGTATTAACAAGTCTATAACTACTAAATTAAATTACAATACGGTAAGACGTTAAATGTTATAAGTTCGGGCGACAGCAGGAATGATTTGTGACATGTGTGTTGCCCGCCGGCCGCCACGTTGTGAAGTTATGGTACGTCGGTGCAAAAATATAGGTAAACGAACATTTTTACGTCTCGAATTTTTTGATTCATGCTTTAATTATTTGGTTTTGCGATTGCAGATTTTTATATAATTAATGGTTAATTAGTTGTTAATTACATTTCCGTGTTATTTTATTAAATATACCTATAGTTTTGACCTGACAACGTCTTATAATTCAATATGGGCTGCGCGCACGAAAAAACATGACGCAATATGCGGCGTTACCTCGCTGATCGCTCTGAAGGCGTTCCAATATAAAGCCTAGTATCCACTTGAGCGGCTCGGCCAAATGAGCCCGCTCATTTAGCCAAGCCGCTCAAGTGGAGACGCCTGAGCACGCTCGAACTCGCACAAATGAGTGGCTCATTCGCCCGAGCATGCTCAAGTGGATACTAGGCTTAAGGATGTAAAGACGTCATACGCCTAATACTGGTCCAATCCGTTCTGTAGGTTTACCCTGGGACGCATATCCCTCTGGCGTAATAATAAATAAAACAACCAGTGAGTGTTAGCGAAAAGACGAAAATTTATTCCATTGAATTACATATACCAAATGTTGTCGGGTAAGCGATAGCGCGATCTAGAGGCCTAACTCAACAAAGGTAGTTGTAACGTTCAACTATCGTCAGTAAACCGACTTTACAGACAACCGATTTTTTTTATAATTAGTTATATCCAAAAAGTTCCTCGGGGGCTAGTTTTAACTAAAGGAACGGGGTAAGTATTAACCGTTAATATTTGGTACTACAAGCAAGTTGGTGCTGCCACATCTGCCGAAAGAGGTACGTCTATAATAACTCTGGCGGCACTCCGGCAACACCAAATCCACCGATATCCGAATCCGAGGATCACATTCAATTTTTGTTGCAAGTGGAATCCATAGGGGCTGGAAACAGCTCAGGTTGGATGACGTAAAAGGAAATTTATGTTATTTGACAGAAGATCTTATTGTTCTTTAACATTTGTATGTCAAAAAATAAATAAATAACCAATTTATTATTATTTTGTTCTTTTACTTCCATGGCTACATGAAATTCTAACAAGTTTACTAGCGTTAATACTTACCCCGTCACTGTTAATATTTGCCCCCGAAACGGGGCAAGTTTTAACCGCTGACTTTTTTTTTAAAAATGCGTCTCCCTTCGAATCCAAGTAATTTAGATGAATTTTTAGCTTAGTATATGCAAGTCAAATAAATTTCCGTTACTCTGGTATAAAAATAATAACATAAAGTTTTCAAATTAAGAAGATAAATGACAATATTAAAAATTTGTTAGAACTAGCCCCACTCTCCCCTACAGAAAACGTTGAGTTTTAGCCGAATTCGGAAAAAGGCACTATTAGATAGGAATAATTATTTAATACTTTTTAGTTCATATTATAAGGATGTTATTATTGTTTTTACGTTGGAAGTCGGTTTTAATTTCTTGTTAAAAATAATAATATCTGATGCGAAATGGTGTTAATGTAACTTTGCTGTTTTTGAGCCGACATTATCAGTTCAACATTTCGTGGTCTTGTGGTTAGAATAATTATTAGATGTCAGTTCAGCCTTCCGTGGCCTAGTGGTTAGATGATAGATCTTTTGAGAGGGATGCTGATTCGATCTCTGCACGTCTTACTGTCTATAAGCACTATTATTTAGGAGGCTAATTTTCCCATACAAGAGTTAAAAAGAAGTTACTCTTGTATGGGAAAGTTAGTTAAGGGACAAATAGGGTGTGCCTAAAGTATTATCATTTAGTTTTTACACCCTGTAGTTGCGAACGTGGATGTATTATGTTTCGATTTATCCACAGCAGGTGCCTAACGCCCGGGGGAGATCGGTTCTAATTACATGTTAATTGTTGATACCATTAGAACCATTGGCACACAAATATTAACTTAATAGACGAAATCCAAAAATAAATTGTATTTTATACTAAATCTGCTCTTCTCCGATAACGAAACTTCGTACGAAAGAATAAGATCCCATTTTATAGAATGCATTTTCCCAATATAAAAATAGCTCATAGCTTCATTTCTTGAGTTCTTCTGTCAATATATTTTCTTTAACGTCTAATAGCATTCTATTCTTCGTACTTCTTACGAATTTTCGATTAGATCACGTGTCCAGATGCCTCGAATGTAATTTTTTTAACAATGAAACGTGACCAATGTGGAGATACCGCATTACATTCCCATCTAAAGAAACCCACCGTGACATACTGCAGCAAAAACTTATATATACGTCACAAAAACTCGTGTTGCAGTCACTATATTCAAATAATTCTGCAACTTTAAACTCGTAACTAAGAAATATTTTGTGAAATGAAAAAGTCTTTGAAGAAGGTATTAAATGAAATGAAAAATCTCTTGGAAAAGGTGTTCAAATGATGTTTCGTAGAAGAACGTGCGCAGTTTCTGAATTCGCAGTTTATTATTTTGCCTAAAATGTGCCACCTACAGTTCCTGTGCGATCTTTGTAAAGCAGCTTCCTTACCTCTAAAAACTGTTACTATTTTGATTTACGAGTTCTGATAAATTCCAAATTAAGCCGCAGCAGGATCGTGCGCTAGTATAGCTGACAGGAATGGGAAAAGCCTTTGAGATCGAATTAGTTCCAAATTGAGCCGCAGCACGATCGTGCGTTGGTATAGCTGACAGGAGTGGGAAAAGCCTTTGAGATCGAATGAGTTCCAAATTGAGCCGCAGCACGATCGTGCGCTGGTATAGCTGACAGGAGTGGGAAAAGCCTTTGAGATCGAATGAGTTCCAAATTGAGCCGCAGCACGATCGTGCGTTGGTATAGCTGACAGGAGTGGGAAAAGCCTTTGAGATCGAATTAGTTCCAAATTGAGCCGCAGCACGATCGTGCGCTGGTATAGCTGACAGGAGTGGGAAAAGCCTTTGAGATCGAATGAGTTCCAAATTGAGCCGCAGCACGATCGTGCGCTGGTATAGCTGACAGGAGTGGGAAAAGCCTTTGAGATCGAATTAGTTCCAAACTGAGCCGCAGCACGATCGTGCGCTGGTATAGCTGACAGGAGTGGGAAAAGCCTTTGAGATCGAATTAGTTCCAAATTGAGCCGCAGCACGATCGTGCGCTGGTATAGCTGACAGGAGTGGGAAAAGCCTGTGAGATCGAATTAGTTCCAAATTCAGCCGCAGCAGGATCGTGCGCTAGTATACCTGTCAGGAGTGGGAAAGCCTTTGAGATCGAATTAGTTCCAAATTGAGCCGCAGCACGATCGTGAGCTAGTATATAATATATCGGGAGTAGCAAAAGTTGTTGAGATCGAGCTGATTCGATTCAGATTCTGTCGAGAGTAAGCAGGTCCTGTTACATTTTAGGAGGCCTATGTCCACCGCTGCCGTAGGCACGCCGTCAGTACAATGTTGTGAAAAAATGAAACCTAAAAGTTAAAACCTAGGTCATACAGTGGCATTTTATCGGCCCAAAATAATGTCGTTCTCAGTGGACGCAACAGTGCACAAATGGCACAAAAACTGCCTATTACACAAAATAGGCGATTGAAATTAAATGCCGAATTCAATATTAGCTATTTCAATTGAATACCCATGAAATTGGATAAAATCTAACCACTGCATTAGTGGTCGCGGCCAAAATTACAACCAGATGTATCGAATATTCCTATTTGGGTGCTATAACTATTGTTAAGTTAATCACCGATTAGATCCTAAACGGCGGTTAAATCAAATGCTATTGATTTAGTAATTTACACGCGAACCGCGCAAAAAGTTGACGGTTTGTAAAATTATGCTAGAAAGTGTAAATTTTCCAATTCTATTGGAAAGACACAAATTTAGTTTAATAAATGGGGAAAGCTAATAGTTCTTTGTTCCATGAGTTAGAAGACAGTGCAGCAAAAACACAAGACGTATAAACGTCTTGTGTTTTTGAATATAAATTCATCCCCTATTTTACCCTATTAGACTGAGAAGGTGTTCGGCAGACTTACAGCAAAGTAGCAAACTCCACATAAATGCTAGGTAAGCATTCAAATGCATTTGTTTCATCTGCCGTTGCAATAGGCATTCACTATTCCTAACGATTTATTTTTTGAGCGTGGCATTTGTCAGTTGGTATCAAAAATATAATGTTAAAATATACATGCTAGCGCCATCTGTTACCAAATTTGAGAAACTGTCAGTGTCTTAGATACCTCGTCTATACTCTATTGTACTATTGTCTATTATTTATTCTGTTGTAATGTGTCTCTGGTTAAAATGTGTCAAATTCAATAAATTACTCTGCACGTTGCTTTGCACTGGATATTGGATAACCGGCTTGTTTTATTTGAGGTTATGGGCTTATCTTATTATATTTCCACGTTATTTAGGAAAAATATTAGTTTTTTTCGAATAAAGTCGTGTTGTGCGAGATGGCAACGAACTATTTAGCTAGTGTGCCTAAGCTGAAGGGCCGGGATAACTACGATGAGTGGACATTTGCAGTCGAAAATTTACTCGTGTTGGAAGGCATGCTACATTGTGTCAAGACAGTGGAAGGAAGAGATATTAAACCCGAAGATGATGCGAAGACGCGGGCCAAATTATCTCTAACCATCGATCCAGCTTTGTACGTGCACATCAGGCAGACAAAGACCTCAAAAGAGTTGTGGGATAAACTGAAATCTCTGTTTGACGACTCAGGTTTTTCGAGGAAGATTTGTTTGTTGCGGCATCTGATTTCAATACGACGAGAGAACTGTGAAAATATGACCGCCTACGTGACTCAAATTGTGGAAACATCGCAAAGATTGAGTGGAACAGGTTTCGATATAACAGATCAGTGGATTGGATCATTGATGTTGGCCGGATTGCCGGATAGATTTTCGCCTATGATTATGGCAATAGAACACTCCGGAATTCAAATCACATCCGACGTCATCAAGACCAAGCTGATGGATATGGAACCAGAAATGGCATCAGTGACATATAACGAAAATGAGTCTGAATCGGCACTTGCAACAAAATGGGTGAAACATAAAACCGCAGCTGGCAACAACAATAAAGGCGGGATGTCAAATGTCAAAATGACAGGAGGCCATAGAAATAATATAACCTGTTACAAGTGCAAATCGCCGGGCCATTATCGTAATCAATGTCCTATGGTGGTCAAACAAAATAAAAATAAGTCCTCTAATGCTTTTAGTGCAGTATTTTTAAGCGCTAAATATGGAAAATGCGAGTGGTATGTAGATTCAGGAGCAAGTTCCCACATGACAGCAGTCGAAAGTTGGCTGGAAAAGGATTCGACGCCACAAACTTTCCCGGAGATTTTGGTGGCAAATCGGGAAAACTTCAAGTCTCGTGTAAAGGAAATGTGAAAATATCAACACAGAAAGGTTATGATGTAACAATAAAAGATGTTTTATTAGTGCCTAGCCTAACAAACTTATTGTCAGTGAGTCAGCTTATAAAGAATAACAACAGTGTGTCCTTCTCAGATAGTCAGTGTATGATATACCTTGCGAAGAAAGAACTGGTAGCTGTTGCCAATTTAACTGACGGTGTATACAAATTGGATATCTGTACTGATACACCAGTGACAAATTGTTTTCTTGCCAAAGACAATGGATTATTGTGGCATAGGAGATTAGGACACATAAACCATAACGACTTGAATAAAATGAAGAATGGCGCCGTGGAAGGTGTTAGCTATGAAGGCAGTTGTGAAATTATAAATCTAACTGTGTAATTTGCTGCGAGGGCAAGCAGACGCGTCTACCTTTTCCCGTTGGTTCCAGAGCTACAGAAGTACTGGAAATTGTGCATGCTAACGTGTGTGGGCCAATGGAAACCAGGTCTATAGGTTTGGCCAGATTTTTCCTACTTTTCGTGGATGACTACAGCCATATGTCATTTATATACTTTATGAAAGAAAAAAGCGAGGTGCCTAAATATTTTAAAGAATTTAAATTAATGGTGGAGAAGCAGAAAAATGCCAATATCAAGATCCTGCGAACAGATAATGGTGGAGAGTTTTGTTCAAAGATGATGGAAGATTTCTTGATAGAATGTGACATTGTACACCAAAAGACAAACCCGTACACACCAGAACAAAATGGTATGTCAGAAAGGAACAATCGGACAATTGTCGAGAGAGCGCGTTGCTTGTTGTTTGATGCCAAGCTAGCAAAAAAGTTTTGGGCTGAGGCCGCATCAACAGCAGTTTACTTAAGAAACCGCTCTATAGCATCAGTTTTGCATGATAAAACTCCGTGCGAGTTATGGCACGGCAGAAAACCTAATATGGCTCATATACGCATTTTCGGTAGCCCAGTGATGGTGCACATACCTAAGGAGAGAAGGAACAAGTGGGACAGAAAAGCTCAGCAGCATATTCTTGTTGGTTACTCTGAGTATGTAAAGTGTTACAGAGTGTATGGACCCAGTGAAAAATAAGGTTACAACAAGCTGAGATGTTGTAGTGATGGAAGGAACATTGGCAGGTGGAAAATCGGCAGCAAGTGAAGCTACATGGTGTATCGAAGAAGACAGTCATGTTTCAGAAGTGAATGATCGTTCAGTGGGGGATTGTAACAGTATGGAACGATCAGAGTTAGAATCAGAGACCCCATCTGACAGTGAATCGTCACAGCAAACATTCTTCGAAGCCGAGGCTGATGAGACCTACGTTCCTGATAGTCCATCCTCTAGCAGCAGTCCAATTATGACGCTGGAACAGGAACCAGACGCAGAGTATTCCAGCAGAGCAAAAAGAGTGCGGCGGAAGCCTGATAAATTCTTTCCGGGTTTGCTGGTCACTACAGATGGTGAGCCGACAGTGGCGGAAGCGCTGAATGGTCCCGAGAGTGTGCAGTGGAGGAAGGCAATGGACGAGGAAATCGAGTCATTCCGAAAGAATGAAGTGTTTGAACTTGTGGATGCCCCAAAAGGAGCTACTATAGTGAAGTGTCGGTGGGTCCTAAAAAAGAAATACAAAAGTGATAGTGAAGTGCAATATCGTGCGCGATTAGTGGCAAAGGGCTTTACCCAAAGACAAGGAATTGACTATGATGAGACTTTTTCGCCAGTCGTTCGCCACTCTACTTTGAGACTATTGTTTGCGCTAAGTGTAAAATTAGGATTAGAAATTAACCAATTAGATGTTAAAACTGCTTACTTAAATGGTAAATTAAAAGAGGAAATATTTATGTGTGTACCAGAAGGTTTTGCATCCCAAATGGGTGGTAAAGTTTTAAAACTCAGGAAGGCAGTGTATGGATTAAAACAATCCGCCTTGGCCTGGTATGAAAGGGTCAGAGATGTATTGTGTAAAAATAACTTTAAAAACTGTACACAAGAGCCATGTTTATTCACAAAAATTAATAAGGATGTAAAAATAATAGTAGCATTGTATGTCGATGATTTTCTTATATTTTCTGATAATAAAGTTGAAACTGAGAAGTAAAAGTGTATCTTGAGCTCGGAATTTAATATTAAAGACTTAGGTGAAGTTAAAAATTATTTAGGAATGAATATTAATTTAAAGAAAAACTCTAGTAGCTATGAGATAACTGTTGACCAGCAAGAATACATAGATGAATTGTTATGTAAATTTAAAATGACTGATTGTAAAACAGTGGATACTCCTATTGAAAGTAAATTAAATGTAACTAAGGCAGAAAAATGTATGTCAGGTATTAGTTATCAAAAACTTACAGGTTGTCTCATGTATCTAGCTGTTATGACAAGGCCTGATATTGCTTACTCAGTAAGTTACTTAAGTCAATTTAATACTTGCTACAATAATGAGCATTGGAATTATGCAAAAAGGGTGTTGAGGTATTAAAATAAAACAAAAACATATTGTTTAAAGTTCAGTAGTAAGGGCGATGGTTTAAATGGTTTTGTTGATGCCGATTGGGCTAGTGATTCTTTAGACCGCAAGTCATATACTGGATTTTGTTTTGTCATGTCAGGTTTGGCTATCTCTTGGCAGAGCAGGAAACAGAAAGTTACAGCGCTTTCAAGCACGGAAGCCGAATATGTGGCACTTTCTGAAGCCTGTAGGGAAGCCATATATTTAAGAGAACTATTGTATGAGCTTACTGGAACTTTGGTCAAAACTCAGTTGTATTGTGATAATCAAAGTGCATTGAAAATGACAAAAAATTATCAGTGTCACAATAGAACAAAACATATTGATGTTAAACATCATTTTGTGCGAGAGGTTGTTAAAGATGAAAATGTTGTTATTTCTTACTTACCAACTAACGAGATGCCCGCAGATTTGTTGACCAAAGGTTTAGGAGCTATAAAACATTACAAGTTTATGGAGAGCTTAGGAATAGTTAAAATATAGTTTACTTAGTTCATTGTTTGTTGATGGTATGTGATGTGTCATGAACATGTGTACTTATTTTTGATAAGTGGGGGTGTCAGTTGGTATCAAAAATATAATGTTAAAATGTATATGCTAACGCCATCTGTTACCAAATTTGAGAAACTGTCAGTGTCTTAGATACCTCGTCTATACTCTATTGTACTATTGTCTATTATGTATTCTGTTGTAAAGTGTCTCTGGTTAAAATGTGTCAAATTCAATAAATTACTCTGCACGTTGCTTTGCACTGGATATTAGATAACCGGCTTGTATTATTTGAGCATTAATTTTGACTTAATTTATTATTAATACTTGATCATGTATTATTAAAAACAAAGCTCAGAGCCATACCTGTTGTCATAGACTCAACTGTTACAGATCACAACGCGGTATTACTAACTTTCAGTAAACTATAATTAGATATAGCCAAAAAGACAATTAGTAAATTAGATTTTAACAAGCTTGAAAATGCATTGACAACTACCGATTTCTCTTACATTTATGAGTCTAAAGACGCTAACACTGCCTTTATGCACTTTAGCAGTTTAATATCTAGTGCTATCCGACATAGCACTATAACATTTAAAGTAACACATCGCTTAGCGATAATCAAACCCTGGATCACACCTGGTATATTGAGATGCATGCGTAACAGGGATAAATTGTACTTAAAGATGAAAAAATCTCCAAACAATAATGCTATTTGTACTACTTACAAACGCTATAGAAATTTTTGCAGTCGTATTTTGAGTAGCCTTAAAAGACAATACGAGGAAATAGAGTTAAATAAAGCGGGGTCTAATCCTAAAAGTATGTGGAAGGTGATTAGGGACGTAACCAATACTCAAAAAAAGAATGTTTCTGCTGCTCCACTTCTTGGTACATGTTCCATAGAGAGTGTAAATAAATACTTTGCTGAAACCGGTTCAAAGATAGCTGAAGAGGTAGCAAGGAAGCATTACAAAGATCCAAGCTCTACAAATAATTATGAGTCACACAATATTCCAACTCCTAGTACGTCGATGGTAATGCTGAAAACCGACGAGTTGGAAGTGGATAGACTTATTCAATCTTTACGTAGCGACTGTGCAGTGGGCATAGACGGGATTTCAGCAAAAGTTATAAAAATGCATAAGAACCTCTTTCTTCGGCCACTAACACACATATTCAACCTATGCATAAAAACTGGGGTATTCCCCGACCTTCTAAAGAAAGCCCTTATACACCCAGTCTACAAGTCTGGTGATGCAGACTGTGTTGATAATTATAGGCCCATTTCGGTCTTGCCATGTTTATCTAAAGTCCTGGAAAATATTATGGACAGCAGACTAAGAAAGTACCTGGAGGATGGCAACATTTTATCCAGTAACCAGTTTGGTTTTAGGAACAACAAATCCACCAATGATGCAGTTTTTGAGATGACTAACCATATTGTACAGACCTTAGATAATGGCAAAAAATGTATTGCCATCTTTCTAGACCTGGCCAAAGCTTTTGACACGGTTTCCATCCCCAGACTGATTGTGAAGCTGGAACGACTTGGCATAAGAGGCCGCCAACTAAAACTATTCAAAAGTTATTTGAATAACCGCACCCAGAGCGTTAAGATCAACGACCAAGTCAGTAGAGAGCTTCCTGTTGTTTTCGGTGTGCCGCAAGGAAGCATACTTGGCCCCGCGCTTTTCCTAGCCTACGTAAACGATATGTGCAAAATAAAGCTACAGAATGGTAAACTGCTGGCTTTTGCGGACGACACGGCACTTATCTTTACTGAAAATACGTGGGATCAGGTTTATGAGGCGGCACAAAACGGCTTTAATAGAGTTACTGAGTGGCTAGCTAATAACACACTAACCCTCAATGTAGATAAAACCAAGCTGATAGAATTTAAAATTAAAAATTCAAAGAAACCCAGTACAGACCGTCATATCTCTGCCCATAATCATCCACTCGATATTGGTGCTATATGTAATAATTGCCCATATCTGGAGAAGGTCACTAATGTAAAGTACTTAGGTATTATCATCGATGACAAATTGAACTTTAGGCCCCATATCGAACAGCTCACAGGGAGAGTTCGGAAACTTATATATATATTTAAATGTTTAAGACACATTACAAAACCTGCAACTATTAAAATAATATACTATGCTTTGTGTCAATCTTTGTTAGGGTATTGTATACAGTCTTGGGGAGGAGCGTGTAAATCTTTCCTAATTAAGCTTGAGAGAGCACAAAGGGCAGTGCTAAAAGTGAGCACTTTTAAGCCGTTTAGGTTTCCCACTAAGGAACTTTACGAATACTGTGAAGTGCTTTCTGTGAGGCAAATATTTATTCTACAAATTGCACTAAAATACCATTCATTGAATAAAACTGACATCCGTGTGCCTGTAACTGGACGACGCAATAAACTTCCCCCAGCCAAAAGTCACAGGACAAGTTTTAGTGAAAGGTTTTTATTATTTCCTTGGACGTTTTATTTACAACAAAATTGATAAAATTCTAAACATACATACCTTAAATACACATAGATGCAAAAATAAGATAGCAGAATGGCTACAAAAACTTTCATACAGTGAATCGGAAAATATGATATGCCCTATTCGTTGAGCGCTTACGTTATGAACATTAATACACAAACACACACGCACACAGACACACACACACACACACACTCACACACACAACCAAACTAACACGTACTAACAGCTACTAACATACTTCGCTCAATTACATTATGTAAACGTAAACTAATTTGGAAACCTTAACGATTGTTAGCTGGTACTTATAGCACAGGTTTATCCTATTTTAAGTACCAGCAGAACATTAAATATTTATACAGCTACGAACTTTCCTGTATCATGTAATTTAAAATGAAACTTTTGTACTTTGAGCAAATAAATAACTTATTATTATTATTATTACTTTCAAAACATGATCGCGGCATGTCTGGATTTTCACATAATTTCCATAAACGTTATGCTTTGAAAGTCATTAAATTAAAGTTATGTAATCACTAAATGTATCTGTGTGCTGCAGCTGACTATAACAGTTATGAACAAAACCGTATTGCGTAAGATCGCTGAAAAACGCGATAGGATATAGGTATTAGGTAATATCGTAAAATACCCCAAACCTTAGCCTTTCAGCACATTAGGAAATACATCATATAGGGGAGATAACGCCGCCATAAACCGCTGCCCCAGAGGGGATATTAGGGCGCTGATTAATGTAGCTCAGATAAGCTCGGGAAATGCAGGTACTTTTGCTATAAGAAATATAGAAGGTTAAAACTGCAGTTTGGTCAAAGCAGACACAATAAACCTAGGTTTTTACAATAAACCTAAATAATAATAAACCTTACATAACTTAACCTAAGTCATTGGACCACGAATGCGTTTTATGAACGAAAAAACTTCTTGGTCAATTGGTTGGCGTGGCTCTGAATTCTGAGACCGTGGGTTCGATTCCTGCGTTGAAATAATGTTGTTTCTAATTTCAGCTAAGACAATGCACAAACTTGGATATCGAATGGGCATATTAAAAGTCAATCCTGCGGCCTGCGCTTGATCTCTAGCCAGTCGTCATCCGTCTTTCCACGCGACGTATTTTTTGCGCACTGATATCGCGCGTTTCTGATGCGCTCGTCTTCTGCGCGTTTTCATCGCGTTTTGGCAGATATAAAGTTTAAAACGTGTCGGTTTCCTTCTGTTTGCTGAGCGTTCAACTGGCGTTTGTATCGATACAAACGAGCGTAAAAAAACGTCATGTGGAAGGGCCCTTACTGGGTTATGAAAGTAAAGGAAAAGACTGCTTGCTCTTGTATACTACACATGACACATTAATTCCTACTCTTCCTATTTTCTTCTGATTAATTTCGTTGCGTTGCGTTAGTTTCGTTAGTTAAGTTTAATTTAGTTGCGTTATTTCGTTGCGTCGTCCCAAGACAGCTTCATATCAAAGGGTTTTCGTGGATACCGCTGTCGATCCTGGCGACATAGGAGATAAAGTGGTAAGAATGTGTGGTGGACCAAAGCCCGTTGTTAAAAAAAAAGACGGGTTGCACTCCGGGAGTGCCGGCAGAAGTGAAAACTTGATTATTAACGTTGTGCATTTTTTAACCCATTTTTTATGAAAATCGATCATTAAAAAATCGATTTTTTAAATTAATCAAAACCCTTACAATCGATCAAATTTTTAACCCATTTTTTATGAAAATCGATTTTTAAAAAATCGATTTTTTAAATTAATCGAAACCCTTACAATTAATTCGAGTTCGAGTTCGAGTTCGAGTTCGAGTGCGACACAAAACACTACTCTCCAACCGTCTTACGGTTTTTCCAAGGTTTTTCGATCAGCACGAGAATCTGACGCGAGTTTCACAGTTTTTACCCATCCCACAAAAGTGCTCAACGCCGCTAAAGAAGTTTTCACTTCAAAATATAATATGACTACTACTAGATCACTTTATCTCGCGGAAGCCGTATATTTTTCAGGGATTAAGAGTATCTTATGTCCTTTTCCCGGGACTCAAACTATGCCAAATTTCAGGAAAATCGGTTCAGCGCGTTTGGGCGTGAAGAGGTAACAGACAGACTATTAGTATGGATGAACTTTTGTATAGAACTGGTACTACTGTCACCGAAGCCACATATTTTATGACATTTTCGTGGTTAGTTTAAAGTTTTTAACTTCAGATTATTACATTTCCAATTCCGAACGGAGATAATGAAACTGTCCTCAAACTTGGTGGTAGATCCATTGAATCCAGTTCCTTTGTTACATAACTTATGTCTGCAACTTGACATCCCTTCGCCAAGTAATGTTTTCAGCAATGGCACGTGTGTTCTAAAAAAAGGAAAAAGAAGATTCTAAAAGTTTATGAAGCTTTAAGTGGATGTAGCATATCCGAGTAATAAAAGATAAATCAAGTAATAAAGAACCCTCAAATTTTCCCGTAGTAAGCAAGCTGATGATAATAAATTATGGCTAAAACCATGGTAACGTCCAAGCAACGTCAGACGCCTCTACGTTGCTGCAAAGCGCTGTTTTTCTTAAAGTTAACTTCTTCTTCGGCGACTTCTTCCGACGCTCGGGAAATACGACCGTTGCCGAAAAATTACGAACAGTGCTCCCAAAGTGATAATACTTTGGGAGCACTGTACGTCATTCAGTCGCGTTATGTCAATTCAATGTTAAGTAGTCAGTACACAAATGGCCCACGATGGTCCACTGCAGGCCACGCCATTGCGCACCACGCCTGGAAATCGTCCGCCATCATAAACCATTACCCCGTCTACACAATGATGATGGCTTGTAGTGGACCAGCATGGTCCATTGTGAAGAGACACCTTTAGTCGTGATTTGCCGGCTGGGTTTGACATAAGACCACCAAATTACGTAGGTCCGCCATCTACTTATGAATAAACTTCTCTGGTAGTACATTTTCGCCGCTCGCTATAGAAAGGGCATTTATTATATTACCAGAAATCTTCAGCTTTAATATTATGATCTTTTTGAACATCTTACTTCAAAGGTCGCGTATGAATATTTCATGCACTAAGTTTCGGTCGATGACCCCAAGGGTTCAAGATATTAACATGCATTAAAAAACTTTTCAGACGTTTGTAAAATTGTACGAAGTCAAATTATTTTTTATTTCATTAGCTTGCTCCTGTAAATGAAATTTGATATGGATTTTATTTGAATACATTTCAATAATGTTTTAGCTCTTTGTGTGGAAATAAAATTGTAGTTATAAAACTATTTTAAAAAGCTATTCAATTGGTACTAAAGATAATATAAATGTAAATGTAACTTAATATATAAATGTAACTTATACTATGAAATGTATTTTATAGTATAAGTTACATTTTGTTTCATTGTAATATTATGATATTAATAAGTATTTTATAATTCCATGACTTAGAAATACTTAGACTTTTATGTGCTTCATTTTATCAAAAGCTGTGCTGCGGTCTGTGCAATGTGCATCTAGAAACAAAGTAGTGAATAAAGTTAAATTTTATTCAAAATCTAAGTGTCTAAACCAAAGGTCTAAACACACTATGCCAAAGTTCCGCGGCGGAAATTCCGCATGATTACGTCAGCAATATGTCAAACGCATACAATATGACGCGACGGAATTTCGGCATAGTGTGTCATCGGTAATTTAAAATACATTTCAGGCGGAATCATGCAGAAATTCCTCCGCGGAACTTCGGCATAGTGTGTTTAGACCAGCCTTTCCCAAAGTGGGTGATAAGGCCCCTTGTGGGCGCTGAAGGTCTAAAGGGGGGCGGTGTGGGACCCAGAAAAAAAAATGGGGGCGTTTGTGTAGAGGCTTGAGGGGTGATTTGTAAATTCATTTCATCTGGATGAATTTTAAATTGAAACAATGGGGGGCAAAACATATTTTGTTCTGAAAGTGGGCAGTTGACAAAATAAGTTTGGGAACCCATGGTTTAGAAACGTAGATTTGTGGCCAAATCAGAATCAATAGTCATAATGTAAAATAAGTAGAGACTAGAGAGGCTAACATTTGTTTCGTACAAATGCGTTAGATCTGACCTACGTGTAATATTGCTGTGGTCTGAAATAATTGCTAGTATCTTTTTGAGTATCAGCTATATTATCACACCTCTGGTTAAGCCCGGTAACGCACCTACAATTGTTCTGATGTTGCGACTGTCCATAGGTGATGGTAGTTGGTTTTCCATCAGGAGACCCGTTTGCTTGTTTGCCCCCTTTTTAAAAAACCCATGACAATATCCAATGCGCCACTCTTGATTCTTATAGATCTATATGGCTGACTTAATTCTTACATCGATCGTTTGCTGATAATCAGCGCTGACGACCTCTGTGGCTCAGTCAGTGGGCGAGTTGGTAGCTCAAGCCGGGTTCGAATCCCGCCGACGGAACAAAAATCTCGCGGTGTAGCGGCCAAACCACGCGGTCGTGCGGACGCATAATAATCTAGCCTTTGCGGGCCCCTAGACGATCAATTTTATTGCGCAATATCACGTATTTTGCAAGATTATTAACCATCTAGGGTTAAAATTGATCGCGCCTGGTATAATATTCAATCTTATTGTCATGTAAGATTGAAAGGCGGGCTCTTAATTTTAATGCACAGTAAAATTGATCGTGTAGGGGCCCGCTTAGTCTCTATAAAGGTTCTACTCAATACACTTCTTTGTTCTAGAACATTCTGTCAAACAATTGCAACAGCGAGAACCGCTGACTCGTGTCAAAGCAAATAAAAACGGTATCGATATTTCTCTCAACTCCCATTGAGACCAAATGAATAGGAAAGCGCTCCCCGATTGTTCTAAGAACAATTGAAATTATTTTTGAATTCATTTGTAAAATGTTTTTACAAATGGGTTTAAGGTATTGTAAATGATATCTTCTGATTGTAATGATATCCGTACAAATATCATGAATGCCAAAGTGTGTCTGTCTGTCTGTTCAAGCTCAAACCGCTGAACTGATTTTTCTGAAATTTTGTACGGATATACTTTGAGTCCCGGAAAAGCACATAGGATACTTTTTATCCCGCAAAATGTATGGTTACCACGCGATGAATGCATTTTGGCGCAACGTACTCGCCGGCGTTATCTGGTCCTCTACAAGTCTAAGGCTGATTTAAGGGTGAAGCCAAGCGATCGTAATTTTGTGAGTCACGACTCACAGTCGCAGAATTTCGGTCGCGTAAATATATCATACAAATCATGACTCACAAAATTACGCTCGTGTGAATCAAACAGGACTTTTGTATGGAACTGAATGCAGCAGAATTTCTGCCAGCCGAAATTCTGCGACTCACAACTAACAAATTACGCTCGTTTGGCTTCACCCTAGTGTTGTAACCACTGACCGCTTGTTGATTGTTGGCGCGAATGGCCAGAGATGTACAAAATTCTAGGAAACATTTTTGAACAACGCGTAGCGTGATATTTCACACATATTTTTAATATTGGTAACACTTAAATCAGCCTAAAGTTTGCAAGATAACATCCACTGAGAAAACTATAAAAACTTAATTATGTCTTAATCGCCATTTTGAAATGTCATTAGGCAAATTACCAACTTCCGATAAGAAGTAGCACTTCATTAACCAAATTCGTAGTTCACATGATTTATACACCAAATTCGAAGTCTGGAAGTCTAGAAAAAAGTAATTTTAAATGCATTAAAATAGAGTTAGGAGTTAAAGTGATATATTTTTATAACGGCGGGAAAAGGACCTAATAAATCGCTTCTTTATGGCTTTCAAAAGATACCCTAAAAAACGAACATTGTCTTCCCTTTTTGCCTAGCGATCGTCAGATTTTGCGCTATCTATACAGTGTAACAAAACAAGGGTATATACTTTAGGGTATGTCACATACCCTAAAGTATATACAGTGAACTCTAAAGGGGGTCCCTTTATAGAGTTCACTGTGTAAGTAGCAGCGTTGAAAGAGTAACTTTTTTTTACTTTTTATGTGCAAACTCACGAAGCTGGGGCTCTTGCCACAAAAAAAATTGCTCTTTCAGCGCTGCTGCTACAGTAAACTGTATACAGGGGACTCATAATACTAATACTCCCCACACCGGTTTCGGTGACGGTGGCCGGTTTCATTGAAACCAGGCCTGTTACGCAGGAGTAGTTTTATAGTGCCCAAGTGTGTGCGCAGTACACAAGAGCACTCTCAACCCGGACGGAAGACCGACACGACTGGCGAGAGATCTGGCGCAGGACCGACTTTTAACATGCCCATCCGACGCATGAATCATCTTACTTGTCAGACAATCAGGTGATCAGCCTGCATTGTCCTATAAATGTGGAAATAACATGTTTCCAACGTGGGAATCGAACCCACGACCTCCGGAGTCGAGAGCCACGCTCTAAACCACTAGACCACGGAGGCGTTCAACAGGGAACTCATTTTATCACTTCGTTTTGCTACTCCCTGTATAGTGTATATTTACAACTCTTTGGCGACTTTTAGACTTAAAAATATTACAGGCCTCCGTCCAATGGCCAATGCAACAAATTAGAACCCTTTGGCGTAAATTAAGGGTTGGTGATGTAAATAAGGCATGATACAATCTTTTGTTGATTAAGTACAGAACGGGCAGGAACGGGATCTTCGACCTTAATTAGTTGCAATAGGGTTAAAAGTGGTAAATTTAAGGGCTGGTTATAAAACAGATCGTGCGATAAAAAATTTTTGAACGAAGTCAAATAAAATAACAAAGCCATAAGCTAGTTTTCAGCATTTGTTGGTATAACGGAAGTAGAAATACATCATTTGTGAAAACTTCAACAATCTAGCTATCGTGGTTCTTGAGATACAGTCTGCTGACAGACAACCGGACAGAGGGACTGATAGAACCCCTTTTTACCCTTTGGGTAACCCTACATAAAAAAAGGGCCAGTTTCACCACTTCCTGATAAGTGCTGGAGAGAATGTATAAAAAAGACGGGTTGCACTCCGGGAGTGCCGGCAGAAGTGAAAACTTGATTATTAACGTTGTGCATTATTTTTGAAGTGAAAACTTCTTTAGCGGCGTTGAGCACTTTTGTGGGATGGGTAAAAACTGTGAAACTCGCGTCAGATTCTCGTGCTGATCGAAAAACCTTGGAAAAACTGTAAGACGGTTGGAGAGTAGTGTTTTGTGTCGAACTCGAACTCGAACTCGAATTGATTGTAAGGGTTTCGATTAATTAAAAAAATCGATATTTTAAAAATCGATTTTCATAAAAATTGGGTTAAAAATTTAATCGATTGTAAGGGTTTCGATTAATTAAAAAAATCGATTTTTTAATAATCGATTTTCATAAAAAATGGGTTAAAAAAATGCACAACGTTAATAATCAAGTTTTTACTTCTGCCGGCACTCCCGGAGTGCAACCCGTCTTTTTTTTAAACCATTTTTTAAGAAAATCGATTTTTAAAAAATTTATTTTTTTAATATATTGAAACCCTTACAATTTTTTTTACCCATTTTTTATGAAAATCGATTTTTAAAAAATCGTTTTTTTTTTTAAATTAATCGAACCCTTACAATCGATTAAAATTTTAACCCATTTTTTATGAAAATCGATTTTTTAAAAATCGATTTTTTTAATTAATCGGAACCCTTACAATCGATTAAAAAATATCGACAATCGAAAAAAAAAAACAATCGATTGTTCGATTAATCGATTTCGATGTTACAACACTACTCTCCAACCGTCTTACGGTTTTTCGATCAGCACGAGAATCTGACGCGAGTTTCACAGTTTTTACCCATCCCACAAAAGTGCTCAACGCCGCTAAAGAAGTTTTCACTTCAAAAAGTTGTGGATAGACTATCCGGCACTTATCAGGAAGTGGTGAAAGTCATGATATTATAAGTTTAAATACTTACGGATTTTGTCGCGGAGCACTTTTACGAGTATTAATCCGGACGTTTCGGCTGCTTTACAGCGGCCGTGGTCACGGGTGGACTGACTAAAGAAATCATTAAGTGGTGAAAGTCCTTAGTCTTAGTGTCTAAACACACTAGGCCGAAGTTACGCGGCGTAAATTCCGCATGATTACGTCCGCAATATCAAACGCATACAAAATACGGACGGAACGCGACGGAATAGTGTGTCATATTATCATCGGTAATTTATTAACAAAAAATTAAAACCGACTTCCATGGTAAAAATAATAATAACATTAATATGAACTAAAAAGTATTAAATAATTTTTCCTATCTAATAGTGCCTTTTTCCGAATTCGGCTAAACCTCAACTATTTCTGTACTCAATCTTCATTATTTTGAAGTCGGTAGCAGATAGCTGAATCTTCAGTTCTCTGACAGAATATTTGAAACTTTTGGAACTGGCACCGACTTCAAAATTATGAAGATTGAGTACAGAAATAGTTGAGGTTTAGCCGAATTTGGAAAAAGGCAGTATTAGATAGGAAAAATTATTTAATACTTTTAGTTCATATTAATGTTATTATTGTTTTTACCATGAAAGTCGGTTTTAATTTTTTGTTAAAAATAATAATTTCACTCTTTTTAGTTACCTAGTAAGTAAGCCACCGCGGATATTTTACATATCTTATTATAATTTGTTAAGGGAGATCGCAGACGGCACACTTTTTGTGTGATCGAGTCTGCGGCGCACATACATTCTGCATGGCGCGCGCCATCAGAATTACGTAAGCCGCAGACTCGATCTATATAGGTATGGATACATTAAAAATAATAATTATGTACGGTTTAACAACACCAATTATGCTATTAAATGAAATGGCTGTTTATACACGGCGGTCGGCGCCGCAGAGGCGACGGCGTCGCCGCCGCGCGCCGCGCTTCGCGTGCGTTGTTATCGCAGTCGCCGGTGACCGCTTGGGACTTGAAGCATTAAAATTGTTAAATTACCTAGCACATGTTCACTTCACTGGTAAATGGTAATACAGATACTTTGTGAGTGTGAGTTGTGACTCTGAGGGAGATCGCAGACGGCACACTTTTTGTGTGATCGAGTCTGCGGCGCACATACATTCTGCATGGCGCGCGCCATCAGAATTATGTAATTATCTATTCTGTGCCATGAGACATTGGTGACCTTAACACGACGATGACGATGACAATGATGATGATGATGAATATGAATTGCATAGTACCATATGCTTTCTGTTCTTATAACAACGCCGAAACTCCCAAACGTGTATCTATAAGGAGTCAGGAGTTCTCTCAGCATCTTCGAAACCATGGTATACCTTGACCCAATATTTGACTTTTTGGTAGCATATTTTTAGTACACTTCACATAAAACCAAAATCACCATATGTTTCCATATAAATTTCGCGGAGTTCCGTCGATTACTCATGGATCCCATCATCAGGTCACCACTTTTGTGAACATGGTACCAAATTGGAGTGAAACCTGATACAACAAAATAAAAATTTCGAAAATCGGTTCACAAACGGCGGCGTAATCGTTGAACATACAAAAAAAATATAATATATCCACAGCCGAACATATAACCTCCTCGTTTTTTGGAAGTCGGTTAAAAATACATTGCAGGCGAAATCATGCAGAATTTACGCCGCGTAACTTCGGCCTAGTGTGTTTAGATACTTATACTTAAATAGTTTTCAGCCACGACTCGGAAGATGTCGTGGGTAAAGCCTAGTTATCATCCCATGGAAACTCTGTTTTACGGGATTCAAATTAGCCTATGCCTAAGCTAGCCCGATCAAAACCTGTTCAGTATTAATTCTTCGATCGCGGATTCTTGGAAATCTATTGTTTACGCGGTCGGATTCGATCGCTTGGGAATTGACAGGTTAATAAGCTGACAGCCCATATGCCGCTTCTATATAAATGTACAACATTTTTACATACCTATTGTAAATTACCTATATTATTGTAATTTTCCATCTTTTTGGTAAAAGGTGGCCCGGTGTGAGTTTCTTACGCCGGTTCTTCTCGCCGGGTTAGTTCCCGAACCGGTAGTAGGCCTCATGTTGACGTTCTAAAAGTGTTAACTTTGTTAACCTACTTAGAAATAAATATTTTGATTTTGATTCTTGATTTTGAGTACTTTTTGCGTAACAAAAATGCTTAAGCTTTCGCCGTTATAACATTATTGTTATACTGTTATGCTGCTATTAACAATTTGAATACAAGCGTAGTGTTACAAAAATGCTTGAACTTTTGCCCTTATAACATTAGTATTATGCTTATTGCTTCTATTAACAATTTGAATACAAGTAAAGAGTATTGAATAAAATTGAATGCGGTTTTCAAGAGCAGAGTTCTAAGTAGAAACTTGGCATCGGTTGTATCTGATAGCAACAAACACGGTAATTAATAAAGTGGCGAGTCTTCCGATAAAACGAACGGGATTGCGGGTAAATACAACCATTTTGGTTTCACAAAATTCATTTGAATAAGATTTAAAAGTTTTATTAGCAAAAAATAAATTGTACCATCGAGGAAATTGATTCCTAGGCAGTTGACAGACCAACGTCATTTGGTCGAATCATGACGTCAATTCAATGTTAATAATTGTGCTCTGGCTGGGTTTGACGTAACGCGACCAAACTACCTACTTAGTCTCCCATGTGTCTAGGAATCAACTTCTCTGATTGTACCATCAAAAAATTCATCATTCATACGCATGTTGGACCTTAGAATAGATTTATATTTTTATACCTCAAACAAAAATGTTGTACAATAAACATCCATACTTCCATACTTTTTATTTCTATTTGTCTGTCTGTTTGTTACCCCTTCACGCCCAAACTGCTAAACCGATTTTGCTGATATTTGATATGAATATTCTATGAGTCTCAGGAAAGGAAACCATACATTTTTCTGAGACAATAAGTATCCATATTGTCCCAGAAAAATGTATAGTTCCCACGCATTATATGAATTTTGGCGCAACGTAGTTGCGGGCGTCATCGAAATTTTCAGTTAGAGTGACAGGCTGATGATACTAATGCAACCTCTTACACAATTTAAAATACCAACGTATGTAGCTGAGTCGTTAAGAAATACTATACGTACCGCCTTAGGTAACGTTCTAACTCCATTACCGACTCAACCAGTCAGATAATTGACTCACACCACCTCATTAAGTATTTAGAACACTTTGACATCAAATTGAAATAAAAAGTAGTCGAAATATTAAGGTCTTGCTGGCGAAATTTAGAAATGATAACGATGAAATCCATCAGTGACGACATAATTGAATAGTTGTTACCAAATTGAAGTTGGGTAGGTACTCTAAATAGTATTTCATTATCGTAGGGCAACTGTTAATATTTCACCCTTCCAACGCAAAAATAATTATCAAAATCGGTTCACAAACACCAAAGTTACACATACGGACCTATACGACCTGCAAACCTTCAAGAAAAGAGCGTACTCCCTCTTAAAAGGCCGGCAACGCACCTGCAGCTCTTCTGATAATACGGTCGAATAGAGAAATCTCCTTGTTTCAAACGACTTAAACAATTCTAATTAAATATTTTATCACATATCTATACTGTACTCGGCGAAACATGGCGGTAGCGGTCATTGTCTCCCTGTCAAAAACTTGTCATTTTCTATATAAACCGCGATTGACAGTGAAGTATCAGATGTTGTCAATCGTGGCTTTGTATAGAAAATTACAAGTTTTTGACAGGTACCGCTACCGCCATGTTTCGCCGAGTACAGTATAGTTTCATGTTACAAAATATATCCTTAAAACCTCACCTAAACAGTCTGATAGAAAACACTTTACTGTCTCAAACAGCCATTACATTAAATGGCTACAGCCGTTCCGAAAAATCGCCGAACGAAAACAAAGGTCTGTTTACATGGGCCGCGTAATTGAAATAACATTTGGTCTTCACTTAAATCCATGCAAATACGGCCCTAGCACGTTCCTCTAAATCTTTGGATACAATGAAATATGGAACGAATACATGTAAAAAAAAAACAGTCAAGTGCGAGAAGGAAAATGGTAAAATAACGTTACCAACTGCAACTTTTCGCCATCGTCCCACGCGAAAAATATACCATCATCATCACCTTGATGAGTGGCAGTCTTCCACTGTGGGTTTTTCGCAAGACTTTCTGCCGCGCACTGTAAAACTCTGGAACGAACTGTCACCAGCAGTATTTCCGGACCTATACGACCTGCAAACCTTCAAGAAGAGAGCGTATTCCCTCTTAAAAGGCCGGCAACGCACCTGCAGCGTCCATAGGCGACGGTAGTTGCTTTGCATCAGGTGACCCGTTTGCTCGTTTGCCCCCTTATTTTATGAAAAAAAAAACGTATATTGTATATGGGACAGAAAATTGGTAAGAAGTATATTGTTAGTTGTCTAACACGGAAAATCGGAAAAACAGCTGTCCTACGAGAATATTTTAGCACGTGTCATAAATCAGAAATGCCGCCATCTTGTTGAATGTCATTTCAGTGACACTCAACAAGATGGCACATGACATGACAGTGTCACTGGAATGACAGCTTCATACCCACGTCCTCACAGATTAAGGATATATATAATATATATATATATATATATATATATATATATATATATATATATATATATATATATATATATATATATATATATATATATATATATATATATATATATTATATATAATGATGTGCTTCGAAATGATCGACAAATATATATAAATATAAATATATATATATATATATATATATATATATATATATATATATATATATATATATATATATATATATATATATATATATATATATATATATATATATATATATATATATATATATATATATATATATATATATATATATATATATATTATTTGTCGATCATTTCGAAGCACATCATTATACAGAAAAGAAAGTCATTTAGTTCATGATATCGATAAACTATAGTTCAAGTAATGAGAATCCGTAAACACACGTAAAAAGCTATGCAATTTTTGTAGACAAATTATTAATTGATGTGACATTTTTAGCACTAATGCCTTATATAGCACGAATAAGGGATTATTAAACCTATAAATTATCTTTTTAGCTTACAAAAATACCGATTGAAAAGCCCAAAAAACGTTGTTCAAAACTTACGTATTTAATGTTAAATCCACGTGTTTGAGGCATTCTTTGGCCATTCTTATGGTTTATTATTATTTAGCGGAACCACAAAACTCAACAATATCTGACATAAAATGTTCACTAAAAACCTTTATTAACACTTTTATTACATGAAATATGCAGACCGACTCCTTTGTTATGTCCGAGTAAGTAGGACATAACATTACACGCTTTTGACGCTTATACACCGATATAAGGCTCTCTCCTAGTGTATATTATCTCAATGCACGTCCTCAATATCATCATGGTGCAGCTGTTGCATCCACTCACATGACAATATCATACAAGTGCCACCAGATCTTTGTCGACGTTTCATTGAAACCTAGGCCAGTTACGCAGGACGAATATTATAGTGCCTAAGTGTGTGCGCAGTACACAAGAGCACTCTCTATTCCTTTTACTCTCATAACCCAGTGGGACGGAAGACCGACACGACTGGCGAGAGATCAGGCGCAGGACCGACTTTTTACATGATTGCAGGCGTTTAAACCCTATTCGACTTATTCGAACCTAATCTATACTTTATTGTCGTGGTTCTTTATCTTGCGCTTGGCATATCTGCCTTCAAATCTATGGCCCCTGGCTATGTCTATATATTCACGGCCTGTGCCCCAATACTTGGCGAGGTGCCCAATGAGACGCTGTCACTGCATTTTCGAGGGCATAAAGAAATCTGAACGAATGCGATAAGATTAAATCATGCTTTTTCCTCCTGGGACCGCTTTTCGTTTACAATTAAACGACAAAATGAGAGTATTGCCATTTCATTTATTACTCACTACTGCAACTTCTGTGTTGCCAGGAACAATTACGAAATTTAATGTGGTTTAATCCTTCGATCGCGGATTCTTGGAAATCTATTGTTATTCTATTGTTGTCGCGGTCACCGGTGTCCTTACGAGGCTTGATGGGTTAATAAAGATTTCAGATTAAGGGCATTCCCTACGGAGATTCCGTAACTTACCGTATCTAGGGGCTTATAAACTCATAATTTGAAAGCTACAAAGTTATAATAAAAATACAGCAATAATCTTCAGCATATCAACATTCCTTTCCACGTTTTAAATTTTCTATTTTTGTTTTTTATACTAATGATATCAGCTTCCAAAATAAAACCGATTTATTAAAATTCAAGCATACATTCAGCATCTCCTTAGTATTTACAAATTACTTTTATTTGAAACAAACGCCAATAGATCGACAATATCATAAACTACATATTCCACGTTAAAAATTTTTTTTAGGTCAATTTTGAACTAAGATAAGTAAAAAAATAGGGTTTTGGTGTGATCTCGGCGACGCGGCAAATGTATGGCCAAGGTCGTTTGCTCGGGAGATGGCCTTAATCATAATTCATAAAAGCCATAAAGAATTAATGTTGCCTGCGATTACGTGCGCAGTGGTCTCCCGTGGTTTTTCGCAAAAATGTAGCCTATGTTCTTTCTTTTAATTTTAACTATGTCTGTGCTAATCAAAATCATTATGCAATAATAAAACAAAATTTTCTGATCTACAATCTATACTATTATTATAAAGCAGAAGAGTTTGTTAGTTTGTTTGTTTGAACGCGCTAATCTAAGGAATTACTGGTCCGATTTAAAAAATTCTTTCAGTGTTAGATAGCCCATTTATCTAGGAAGGCTATAGGCTATATTTTATCACGCATAACCAATAGGAACGAAGAAATAGAGGAAAATGTGGAAAAAACGGGGAAAATTATATGAAATGCCTTTTTACTAATAGTTTGAACGCGCTAATATCAAGAACTACTGGTCCGATTTGAAAAATTCTTTCAGTGTTAGATAGCCCATTTATCGAGGAAGGCTATAGGCTATATTTTATTACGATAAGACTAATGGGAGCGAAGAAATGGAGGAAAATGTGGAAAAAACGGGGGAAATAATTTGAAAGAACTTATTTGAACTCGCTAATCTCAGGAATTGCTAATACGATTTGAAAAATTCTTTCAGTGTTAGATAGCCCATTTATCGAGGAAGGCTATAGGCTATATTTTATCACGATAAGACTAATAGGAGCGAAGAAATAGAGGAAAATGTAAAAAAACAGGGGAACACTTTTTGCGGAAAAATGTACGGTTGCGTGAAATTCCGAAATTATGCGGGCGAAGCCGCGCGGAACATCTAAATATAATAAAATCGTAGGAAGGTCAATTCTGTACATTGAATATTTTTGTACAATAATACTTGGGACGTGATCTACTATGCTAAAGCGGACGAAGTCGCGGGCAACAGCTAGTTATGTATATAAATAAAAATTAATATAAATTTTGCTGTTTCGAACCTCGAGAACGCCTGGACCGATTTGGTTAATTTATGTCTTAAAATATTTGTGGAAGTCCAGAGAAGGTTTATATTAGGAGGAAAGTGATACGAAGTTTACCCGGGTCGTCTAGTTATTAATATACCGCCGCACCCAGACACATTTAATTATGATTTAACCTTCAATTTAATGACGACTTTGACAGATAATGTATGGGGCTTATGTCAAAATTTTGAATTAATGACGTTTAAGTAATAAAGACCTCCAAATTATGACATAAAATTTAGCAGTGAGACACGTCGAGGTCCGGATAAGGACATGGAATATTTTTGTCCCAAAAAAGCAACATTATTTTTATGAAATAAAAGGGGCAAACGAGCAAACGGGTCACCTGACGGCAATTAACTACCGTCGACCAAAGACAGGCGCAAAATCACAAGAGCTGCAGGTGCGTTGCTACGAGATATTATACGAATTTTGGTGCTGGTTGCGGGTTACACCTAGTTATCATATTGTTAACTACTATTAACGATAATTACATTATTAAGGTGGTAATTGTAATAATTATCTTCCAATAATTATGATTGGTTAAGCCTCTGATTTACTTCACATTAAGCGCCTGTTTAAAATGAGTTCATATTATTATTAAGTTTAATTCGTATAATTTTGAACTCGTGGTTAATGATTATTATGTCCATACAAATATTCCTGAAATGATTATTATGTCCATACAAATATTCCTGAAATGATTATTATGTCCATACAAATATTCGTCAAAATTGTTATGGTTTATGCCACATCGATAATTCGACATACAAAATAAGAAATGTCAAAAGTTTTAATATAAATTTGTGACTGGTGGACTGGGGTTTGTTTGTTTTTTTCTTCACGTAAGAACTCCTGAACGGATTTTGATGTTTGGCATGACATGACACTTTTATTTCCTAAAAAAGTACCTACAATGTTTCAATATTACTATAATGATTTAGTTATATTCTACTTTAACTGGAAAATACGGTTCGCAAAACAAAATTTGATCAAAATTAAATATTCTAGTACAATCAAATTGTGATTTTATCGAGTCTAAATTATATTGTAGTTTGCAAATAGTATTTCCATCCAAATGCCATACAAATATTGGCAAATAAAATTCAACCGTCCATCAGCGAAATTCTGTGACCTAAAAACTTATAGTTAAAATGTTAGATATTGAAATCGCTTTTCTTTTACAGAACTTTAAAAAGAACTAAAGAATGCTTAAAATTGTAAAGTTCATCAGAAAACTGTACACTTTTCAGGTATAAAATCTATACCTTGTTCTTTCCCAAGATTTAAAATAATATATTACTACTTAACTGTTTAAATGAATTAAAATGAATTTTTACTTTTGTTAGTCTCGCTAAAACTCAAGAACGGCTAAACAGATTTAGATAATTTTAGTCTTGAAATATTCGCGAAAGACCAGGAAAGATTTATATCAGGAGGAAAGTGATGAAGTTTACCTGATTATCTAATCTAAATATATTATAATAATATTATTTCGCAGTCATCTGGTTCAATCTGCGATTCGATTGAATGACTAGCGCATTCATTGAATTACACCATTGACCATTCAATTGAATGATTCGGCTTAAATGTTTCAATTTTTAATTGACTGAACAATCGTCACTCATATAGTATCTCAAAGGTGGCTGACTGACTGACTGACATAGTGATCTATCAACGCACAGCCCAAACCACTGGACCGATCGGGCTGAAAGGCATGCAAGTAGTTGTTATGACGTAGGCATCAGGTAAGAAAGGATTAATAAGATAAATTCGACCCCTAAGGAGATAAAATAGGGGATGAAAGATTGTTTATAATAACTCAGCTAGTATTTTTGATAAAAGACAAAATCTAGTCATAAAGGTAACAGGTTTTTAAGTTTATCCGTATCATTTTAGACTTTTGATACCTGCGAATGAGATGGGCGAAACGCCCATAAATGTCCATAAATTCCCAAAACGCTTGGGCACTATCCCATCCATATAAATGGATAAACGCCCATAAACGCTCAATACGCCTGGTTATTTACGAACCTTTACCAGATGTGATACAATTTAATCCATATCCATATGTACAAATATTTAAAATATGAAAGTGTGTCTGTCTGTCTAGGTCTATCTGTCCGTTTGTTACCTCTTCACGCCCAAACCAGTGTTTTTAGTGAAATTTGGTATGAAGATACTTTGAGTTCCGGGAAAGGACAATGGGTACATTTTATCTCGGATTTGTTCTTAAATTTATTTCGCATAGATATTACGAAAACCGTACATTATTTGCAACAAAAACTTTGCTACGTCCCTTCTCGTCTCTCAAAATGTCAACCACATCGAAATAGGTTCAGCGGTTTAATTGTGAGGGGTAACAGAAAAACAGAGAGATACGCTTTAACATTTATAGTATACGAGCTATTGCCCGCGGCTTCGGTCGCGTTAAGATGTATTATTATATACAAACTTTCATCCCCTATTTTAACCCCTTGGGGGTAGAATTGATCAAAATCCTTTCTTAGCGGATGCCTACGTTATAACATCTACCTGCATGCCAAATTTCAGCCCGATCCGTCCAGTCGTTTGGGCTGTGCGTTGATAGATCGCCATGTCAGTCAGTCACCTTTGAGTTTTATACATAGACTTACTAGATGATGCCCGCAACTCCGTTGCGCAAAAAATCATTTATTCCGCGGGAACAGTAGATTTTTCCCGGATGAAAAATACCCTATGTTCTTTCCCGTGACTCAAAGTATCTCCATACCAAATTTCAGCAAAATCGGTTCAGCGGTTTGGGCTTGAAGAGGTAACAGACAGACAGATATACTTTCGCATTTATTATATCACATATCAAGTAAGAGTAAGTAAGAATATAGTAGTATTAGTATGGAAGTATCATGGATGGATAGAGTCGGCTCTTTTTAGATCATTGTGTTAAAGCAGTGCCATCTACAAATAGAAGGAGAAGAAGTTCCTTCATGTGACAGTGACATTTGTGACAGTGACATTTGTGAACAATGACATAAGTGCAAGTGACGCTTTAGTGACACATTCTAGTTCCGGACGCAGGCCATCTGACCACGCTTCCTTCCTGATTCGCCTCTGCAACTCGAAAATAGGTCTTGTCTTCCACAACCCAGCCGCTACAATTTGGTAACGTAATTCACACCTTTTAACACCAAAAACATTTGGATCTTCGAGCCAAATACAACGATCACCAGCGGCAAGAAGAAAAATCGCAAGCGAACACGCGGAGTGAAAGTCGCCGACCACGTGCTCGGAAGCCGACCAAGTCGAGGGAAAATGAGTACCACCGCGCAGGCGCGGAAAACCCTATCCAAAATCAACTCCACGTGCACCTTAACCATAATTGCACTAAAATCGCGTTATTTTCTTATAGGTTAACCGGTGTGGTGCGCATTATTCACCCACGTGGACCGTGGTGGTTGCAGGATAACTGTGAGTACTCTTCTCTCTTATTTAAATCGCCAATATGTGTGAGGCGCTTAAGGATTTGGTAAAAAAACGTGGCCCCATTAAAGGGAGTTTGACGCTGTTTGTAAAGTTTGTAGATTCCCTGTCAAATGCTAAGGATTTAACTGACCGGCAAAGATCTGAAATAAAGCTGCGTCAACGGTCAGCATCACACTTATTACAAAGTTTTAACAAAATTCAAAGCAGTATTGAGGAATTAACAGATGAAAGGGAACTTGATAAACAGTTATTAGAAAGGGAATTATTTGAGAATTCATATTACAGTGCCATGTCCACTATTGAATGTTTATTAGCAGACACAAAAGTTAATAGTTCTACTAGTGAGAATTCTAATAACGTCAAAACCAGGTCGCTAGTTAAGTTACCCACCATATCGCTACCCTCATTCGACGGCTCATATGAAAATTGGTTAGAGTTTAGGGATACTTACTTGTCAATTATACACAATTCTGATGAGCTAGATAATATACAGAAATTCCATTATTTGAGATCTGCTCTAACGGGTAATGCCCTACAAGTTATTAAATCCTTCGAATTTTCTGCAAATAATTATACGATAGCGTGGGATCTTATTCAAGATAGGTTTGACAACAAAAACTTGCTCATTCAGAACCATGTAAAATCTTTATTGTCCGTTCAGCCTCTAACAAAGGAATCACCAGCATCTATTAGAAAATTAGTCGATTCAGTTCTTAAAAACCTCAGAGTTTTAAAAATGTTAGGCGAGCAGACCGAGTCCTGGGATACTTTATTAATTTACTTAATAGTGTCTAAGTTTGATGCTGGGATGGAGAAGGATTGGCAGCAATATAGAATTAATTTTGATAAAGGTTCTAAGGAACGAATAAAATTTGAAACATTAATAAATTTCTTAAAGCAAAGGGCTGAAGTTTTAGAAATGGTAAAGGAAAGCCAACATAGTAGCTCTAACAAATCTTCTCATGATCTTAACAAGAAGCCTAAAGTTCATAGTTTAGTTTCTATGCGCAGTAATCCATCTTTAGTTAATAAACGGAATAAATTTAAATATACTTGTGTAATGTGTGAAAGTAATCACCCGATTTATGCTTGTGATAAATTTTTAAGCTTATCACCGCAGGCTAAACTGAAGTTAGCTGAAACTAAAAACTTGTGTACTAATTGTTTCCGGGTAGGTCACCATAATAAAGATTGTTTCTTAGGACATTGCAAACATTGTGACCAGAAACATAACTCTTTAATGCATGAGATATTTAAAGGGGATGCCGCAGTGTCTGACACAATAGGAGCAAATAATTCCTCAAATGTACAAACTGTCCACACAATGATAACACATACAACATTGGATACGGTTTTGCTTTCTACTACCATTGTGGAGGTTGCTGGAAGGAATCAGTTTATAAAAGCCCGTGCCCTGCTAGATAGTGGCAGTCAACACTGCATTATAACAAAGGCATTAAGCAAAAAATTAAATGTTAAATATTTACAGTCCACTTACAAGATAAGCGGTATAGGTCAAACAGTAACTAATACGAATAACACATGCTACATTAAATTGCGTTCTTTAAAAAATGACTATACCACACATATGCATTGTTTGGTGTTACCAGAAATAACGTCTACTTTGGCTAATTCGGTGCCCGCTAATCATTTAAATATACCAAAGAATATTGATCTAGCAGATCCTTTATTTAGTTCACCGTCTCAAATTGATATTTTAATTGGTGCAAACTATTTTTGGGATCTTTTGCTTGATGGTAAAATTAAATTACCTAGTGGTCCGTATTTGAACAACACACGGCTAGGGTGGATAGTTTCAGGTCCGGTACACGATGAGCACTTGCGCATTAATCAAGTGCAATGTAATTTAGGACAAATGTCAGAAATTAATAAACAATTAAGGAAGTTTTGGGAAATTGAGGAAATTTCACCCGTTAGATCGCTATGTCCAGATGAAAAGTTCTGTGAACAGTTATTCTTAAATACAACTAAACGAGATAACAATGGTCGCTTTTCAGTTAGGATTCCACTAAGGGAGTCACCTGATACTTGGTAATAGCTATAGCATAGCAAAAAATAGGTTTTTGTCGCTTGAACAAAGACTGAAAAATCAACCGCTTTACAAAGCTACGTATGAAGATTTTATGCAAGAGTATATACGATTTGGTCACATGACTCGCATAGACAATTTTGATAATTCGCTAATATGTTATTTTTTGCCTCATCATGGGGTCTTCCGGGAGCATAGTGCTACTACTAAATTAAGAGTAGTTTTCAATGCTAGCCAAAAACCAACCTCTGGGAAATCTCTCAACGATATTCAGCTCACCGGTCTCCCTCTTCAAAATGACATTTTTGTTATCTTACTGCGCTTTAGGCAATACAAATATGTTGCATGTGCGGACATCGAAAAGATGTTCCGGCAGATATTGATCCAAGAGGATCAACGTAATTTACAGTTAATTTTGTGGCGTGAGACTGAATCTGACCCAATCAGTGTATATCGACTTAACACCGTTACTTATGGAACGGCTTCGGCACCATACCTCAGTCTACGATGTGTCCGACAGTTGGCGCTTGATTGCAATGATGCTGAGGTCTCAAGAGTACTATTAGAAAATACCTACGTAGACGATGTACTTATGGGAGATGATAATAAGTCACATTTAACTCACCTTTATAAACGTTTCTAACGTCCTTGGTTCAGGTTGTTTGCCAGTGAGAAAATGGATGTTCAATTCACCAGAAGTCGCTCAGAATTCCATACAAAGTGACAATTCCAAGGAACTCATGCTCGATGAGAATCAATCTAATAAAACATTAGGATTAGGCTGGTTAATTCATGAAGCCCCAAGCGGCCACATCCGGCCGCGATAACAATGAAAAAGCTATTGTGTCTCGTTTTGCCACGACTGATAACTACAGTGATAAATTTCAGTTTACTACAAAAATTAAATCTGACACATGTAAGGTAAACAAGCGTTATATTTTGTCTGTAGTTTCCCAGATATATGATCACTTGGGATTGTTGAGCCCTGTTGTCATCGTGGCAAAGGTTCTTTTGCAAAAACTGTGGCTAAGCAAAACAGGTTGGGATGACTCATTACCATCTGATGTACTGATATGCTGGCATAAGTTTGTTCAATCACTAGCGGACTTACATAAACTTTTTATTCCTCGGCATGTGTTAGTAGACTCTCCAAACCATATTGAGTTACATGTATTCACGGATGCTAGTCAAACAGCTTATGGGGCATGCGCAATCATACGATCAACTAACAATCATGGGGAAGTAGTAGTTAGATTGTTATGTTCCAAGACTCGAGTAGCTCCCATTAAACCTGTTACAATCCCACGATTGAAATTGTGTGGCGCTCTTATAGGTGCAAAATTGTAAGCAAAATAATTAAATCTTTAAATATTCAGTTTGACAGGATTGTCATGTGGACGGATTCAACAATCGTCTTAAGTTGGTTAAAGATCAGCTCACATTCTTTAAAAACTTTTGTTCAAAATCGAATAACGGAAATCAAAGACTTAATGAACTCTAATTGCATTTGGTCTCATATTGATAGCAAATCCAATCCAGCAGACCTACTGTCACGTGGTACTTCGTTGGCTGATCTCAGAGATTCTGACAAATGGTGGTGTGGGCCAGCTTTTCTATCAGATGCCACATTCAATTTAGATCAGCCACCGACTCTACCGATTGATAGTTTGCTAGAACTTAATTTGAAAACAATATGTATGACTACTAATACACTTGAGAATAATATAATTAACTTTGAAAGATATTCCTCATTTATAAAAATTCAGCGAGTTATGGCCTACATGCTTCGATTTGCAAATAACTTACGTTCTAGAAACTCCTCAGAACGGAGCACAGGTGCATTAACCGTTGATGAAATGAATAAATCGCTAATGCTTCTTACTAGAAATGCTCAACTTTCTGCCTTTCCAAGTGAATATAATGCTTTAATTAATAAGCAGAAAATAAAATCTAATAAACTGTGTTCATTGAATGTATTTTTGGATGAAAATAATGTAATAAGAGTAGGAGGCCGGTTAGGCAATTCTGATTTAACATATGATCAAAAACATCCTATTCTTTTATGTGGTAAACATTATTTTACTTTACTATTGGTCAGACATAATCATGATGCTCTGCTACATGCAGGCCCACAACTTCTGTTATCACAGCTCAGACAAAGATGGTGGATTCTTGGTGCGAGGAATCTTACAAAGAAAATTGTACATTATATGTTAGCTTTAAAAAGATTTATTTCCCGCAGAGGAAAACCATTGTTAATCTATTCCGATCATGGCAGAAATTTTGTGGGAGCTGCTAGGGAGTTTACAGAATTTTTACAAAACAGCAGTCAAAACATTATGGATAAAATTTCAAATCATGAAATAGAATTCAAATTTATACCTCCTTATGCCCCTCATTTTGGCGGTTTATGGGAGGCAGGAGTGAAGTCCTGCAAACATCACATAACGCGCGTAGTAGGCAATGCTCATTTGACTTATGAAGACTTCAATACGGTTTTAGTGCAAGTAGAGGCTGTCCTAAACTCTCGGCCCTTGCATCCTATGTCCTCAGATCCAGACGACCTTACGCCCCTAACGCCAGGTCACTTCCTCATCGGCCGGCCCCTGATGGCTCCACCGAGTGCAGATGTCTCGGAGAAGACTTCACACGCTTAATCAAGATACCAACGCGTCGAGCAACTTCGGCAACACTTCTGGAAGCGGTGGGCGATCGACTACGTTTCTGAGTTGCAGAGGCGTATTAAATGGAAGACCAATCAAGATTCCCTGACTGCGGGTACCATGGTGCTCATCAAGGAGGACAACCTACCTCCTCTCAAATGGCGGCTGGGAAGAATTATCAAGACATACCCTGGACGAGACAAGGTTTCAAGAGTTGCTTCAATCAAGACAGCGGCAGGCACGGTTGACCGAGCGTTTTCAAAGATATGCCCTCTTCCCATTTCGAATCCGGAAGAGGGAGCCTCTACGATATAAGTTGAGAGCTACTAAGAGCTCTCAAGGTGGCCGAGTATGTTAAAGCAGTGCCATCTACAAATAGAAGGAGAAGAAGTTCCTTCCTTTGCACATTCTTTCCGAGATAAAAAGTAGGTACCCAATGGCCTTTCGCGGAACTCAACTGCATACCAATTTTCATTCAAATCGGTCGTGCAGTTTTGGCGTGAAGAATTATTATCAGACATACACGCCTAGTCGAAGCATTCATAACATTAGGCACGCTATTTATAAATGCAAATAAGTAAATGAAAAATAAATGAACGACGTTGTCGATAGTATATTATGTAAATAAATGTTTGAAATATTATGTGCCTAAGTAATAACACTTCATCACAAAAGCAATAATGACTTTACGGCAATATAACAAATGTTTCGACAAACAAAGCAATTTATAATAATTTTCATTTCGTCCGGTCGCTCAGAAAAACAAAATGTGTACACAAATAAGATGTCAGTTAGGCTTCTTACAGACGAACGGCACGTGTCAGCGGCACGTGTCGGCGGCAGTCGACGGCAGTCGGCGGCACGTGTCGGCGACAGTCGGCGGCAGTCGGTGGCAGTCGGCGGCAGTCGACGGCAGCCGACGGCAGCCGTTGACAGTTTATGACGCTGGCTGGAGGCTTACCACGATCTTTCCTATTACGATCATGTTTCCAGAACACTTTGTTGTAAGATTACAATAACACTACCGTACTCACTTTTTAAATATAATTTTACCAAAAAACAGTAAGAAAATACAAAACATTGTTAAATCCGCTGTAAAATATCAACTTTTTAAGATCGCTAGCTTGACGTTAAAGTAATTATTGCTTATATGTCAAACGGTGTCGCTTAGTAGAGGTGGTGGTAGGCTCCCAGTTGTGACGTACTCACCTAAAGGTGAGCGGCCACAGTCGGTATCATACGTAACGGACGTCTCGCATCAAACGGATAATTTTTTCACAGTACGTCCCATGAATCGGCAACGTACGGATTACAGACTAGCCTAGTAAATGAATGCTCAAAAGGGGGGTGTGGATGGAATAGGCGAAAGCAGAAATTTTAACTTAGGAACTTTGTTTGGACTAATTTGAAGATAAAAATACTGGCAAGTCGGTCATCCGTACGCTGCCGATACAGTGGACTTACTGTAAAAAAATTATCCGTCTGATGCGAGACGTCCGCTGCGTACGATACCGACCTGTGGACGCTTACCTTTACGCGCTACGTCACAACTGCAAGCGTGATAAACTGTCGACGGCTGCCGTCGACTACCGCCGACTGCAGTCGACTGCCGCCGACACGTGCCGTCGTCTGCCGTCGACTGCCGCCGACGTGAGCCACCGACAGGTGCCGTTCATCTGTAAGCGTTCTTACGAGAACGAAGTGCGAGAAAAACTTAACGAGAGGGTTCTGTATTTTTTTTATATTTCATTTGTCACCTTAATCCATACTAATATTATGAATGCGAAAGTGTGTCTGTCTGTTTACTGTTACCTCTTAACGCCTAAACTTCTCAACCGATTTTACTGAAAGAAGACTGGTCACGGACCATACAAAATTTACCCATGGCCGACACGAAAGAAACGTATCCCATTGTTTTCGTTATATTATGGGTATCCAGGATATGTACTTTTTATATTCAATATCAGTGGCTAACGTGTTATTTTATTGCTTTCTTATTTTCTTCAGGCGCAGTATGAAAAGTGCAAATATTAAGCAATTTTATTGGATATCATTGGCTAATATGTTAATGCACTTATTGGATGTAAAATGCAATCACGACACGTTTCTTCAATAATGTAGTATTATAGTCAGGGAACCCTAGAACATTTTTTTTTATTACTAACAAGCTAGTTTTTTGTGAGTAGCTTCATTTTCGTAAGACAAACAACATATTTTGTATCTGCGAAAAATCTTGAAAGTGGTAGCTAACAGAGATAGAAAGGATTTCATACTTTGATTTGATGGTCCTAAAATATGGATTGTTCCAACGATGTCAATACTGGATATGGCATACGCCATCAAAACTGTAGCAACCTTTTTGCATGCAAAATGTGTATCGAGAAAATATTGTCGTCCTTTTTGTCTTACAGTAATAGCATATTATACTACTTTCTCTTTCACTCATTTTACGCTTTCAATGCATATTTTACGTAATCAATGCATTTAGTTACACGTCCGACTGTCACCACGTCCCATGGCACACTGCTCTCAGATGAGTGAGCTCACTCATTTCGAGGGTGACACATTTTCGCGCTGACGATTGTATGGAATGCCTATTCTAAAGGTTAAAATCTATGGATTTTAACCTTTAGAATAGGCCTACAAATAGACATTGTCCTACAAATAGAGCATTTGTAGGACAATGTTACTTTTAAATTATATAACTATTAACCTACCAATATACAAAAAAATCGGCTGGTTAGGGTTCCGTTTTAGGGTTCTGTAATCAACAAAACTTGGTTGACTTAGCTAAAGAAAAACTCATGTAGGTAATCTATAGGTTTATCTCGCCCTCGGTGTTATAATTATCACGCGTTATAAAATATAACATGCTCAGCAGAGACAGGACGTTTCTAATTATTTGAAACATACTAGTAGACCTAGGTAAACGCCTAAGTAAACAAAATAATATTTATTATGATTTTGTGTTTTTATTTAGGCACGGTATAAAAATAATATATTTCTAATAGCGTTTTCGGCATCTGAACTGCCCCGGTTCTGATTCAATACGTAGTTTTAAGATATCTTCTTAATATAAACTTCGGATATTTCCGTATCCTGTCGGCCCACCCTGCCCCGGGGCAGTTCAGATGCCGAAAACGCTATAGTATGTGTTAGCCACAGATATTGAATATAATTAGATACATGCGAATAACGATTCTTATTCTTCGTATTAACACGTCTTTTCGCGCCTGAAGAAAAAAAGAAAGCAATAAAATAACATGTTAGCCACTGATTTTGAATATAAGAATTACATATCTTGGATACCCATAATATAAAGAAAAAAGTCGGTTGTCTGTAAAATTGGTTTACTGACGATAGTTGAACGTGACAACGTCATAGCCTTAACCCCTCAGTTCCGGGAAAAATCTATGCAAAAAAGTTGGCAGGTCAATGTGCAAAAAAATGGCGCCCGGCCTACCCTCTTTGGAAAATTAATGTGATATGAAATATCGACATATAATCCATATTTTATGTTTGTGTGAACTACATTATAATATATGTTAAATTTTCTATCTATCAAGCCATCATAATATAGTATTTAGTCCGATGTGATATTAGTTTCTCAATTATAAACTTTCGAAACTATAATTAGTGACTTGTTCAGAAGAAATAAACGAATACTTTATTCTTCATATATTAAGTCATACCTTGACACGTAGGAAATAGAGCACAATTTTGAATAGCCGAAATAATACTAATAGCTCACAGATTGTTTATTTATTTTTCATTCAGAGTGTGGTCAATGTATCAAAGGTCATAACTAACCAAACTTCTTCATACAAAAGTATTATCTAAGTCATCGAAATACGTAATATAATCGAAACAAAGAGCGCGGCCCAGGTGGGCCTTACGGTTGTTGAGAGACTTGAAAGTGTAAATGGAACGCCTCAGAGATAAACAAACTAAAGCACAAATCTATGATACCTCGGCTTCAAGACACTGTGAGTTCGTTCTGCGTAGATCGGAACGCAAACAAATATTGATGAGTCGTCGGGTAGTTGGATAACTTCAAGAAATTGGACACCTGTCACCTCAGTCCGCCCGTGACCACGGCCGCTGTAAAGTAGCCGAAACGTCGGGATTAATAAAAGTGCTCCGCGACAAAATCCGTAAGTGTTTAAACTTATAATATCACGCCTCAGAGCTGTCAGCGAGGTAACGCCGCATGAACTGTCATGTTTTTCGGGCGCGCAGCCCATATCGAATTATAAGACGTTATCACGTCAAAAATGGGATATGTCTCTTTTGTGTCGGGCCTGGGTCACAAATGACCCGTTGCCTTTGGTATGGATATTCTTTGAGTCCCGGGAAAGGACATAGGATACTTTTTATCCCGGAAAAATGTAAGATTACCGCGCGATAAACGATTTTGGCGCAACGGAATTGCGGGCGTCATCTAGTTTATAATAATTTTAATTTCGTCCAGTCGCTCAGAAAAACAAAATGTGTATACAAATAAGGGTCAATTCAGACCGCAACGTGACGCAGACCGCAACGTGACGCGTAGATGCATTTCTATATTTATAAGGATTTGACAGATTCGCAAGACGTCTCAGTTCTCACGCAATTGAAATCTGTCAAATCCATACCTTATGCCGCGCCGCGCCTCGCCTCGCCTCGTCACGTTGCGGTCTGATTTAACCCTCAGGTGAGTTACGAGAGTGAAGTGCGAGAAAAACTTAACGACAGGGTTCTTTTTTACACCTCATTAATTATCACCTAAATCTACGCTATAAAGTGCTGAGTGTGAATTTTTGTCCACACGACGGAGAGACATTTACATAAAACACTACCTACTACCATGGGTTTTGGTGACGGCAACTAGTTTCATTGAAACCAGGCCGGGAGAACTACGCGGGAGTTTAATAGTGCCCAAGTGTGTGCGCGACACAAAAGAGACCATTTTCTTCTTTTACTCTTATAATCCAGTGGGACGGATCACGACGGACGAACGACACGACTGGCAAGAGATCAAGGAACCGGCTGCCCATCCGTTGTATGATCATCTTACATGTCAGACAATTAGGTAATTATCCCTATTAAACTTGGAAAACATCATGCAATGCGGGAATTGAACCCATGATTCAAAAGGCACCCTTTAACTTACTAGACCTCGGAGGTATTTTGGGGCATTTACATATCAGTCTGTCTGAAGGTCGATTCTATTAAAATATCTTAAGATCATACATCCATACTTCCATACTAATATTATAAATGCGAAAGTGTATGTCTGTCTGTTACCTCTTCACGCTCAAACCGCTGAACCGATTTCGCTGAAATTTGGCATGGATCTACTTTGGGTACCGGGAAAGGACATAGGATAGTTTTTATCCCGGAAAAATGTACGGTTCCCGCGCGAAAAACGAATTTTGGCGCAACGAAGTAGTGGGCGTCATCTAGTCTTTAATATAGTTCCGATGTCATCTCAATCTAGTAAAATTACAAAATTATATATTCTCTAAAGATGTAAAACATACGACAAACGTATTCTAATCGGTCATAACTCACAACTACACAAAAACCTTATGTGTGTAAACCTGTGAAATAAGCTTAATGTCATACAGATTTGTTCAGGCATGCTTATATACCATCTCAGTCATGTAATAGTAATCCTTTTTCCTTTTTCCTTCTACTGTGGACCCCTAATACGGCTTTTTACGTTACTAAAGACACGAGTGAACTCAGTAAAAATCTTTTTCCTCTACACAGAAAATTTTCCTACATTCTAATTTTACGGATTTACGTATTTTTCGTCATTTCTTTTTGTAATTTCATTATTTTATTATTTTATACATTCTAGTAACATTATAATCTGAAGTCGCAACGTAATTTAAATTATTATACGGCCTACAAGTCCTACAACTACAGTGTCTAGCATTTTAATGTCAGGGAGACATGGGTGCGACAGCTATCACGTAAAATGATATCTGAAGACGTATAATATAGTCAATAATAAAAAAATATGTACTTGGAATGGGGATGCGAGTGAAAAAACTGTCTTATAAGGGTCAATTCATACCGCAACGTGACGCGTAGCTGCCGTGAGATGCATTTCTAAATTGTATATGGAATTGACAGATTTCAATGCAACTCGCATGATATCTCACGCAATTGAAGTCTGTCAAATCTATACTTTACAAATGCATCTCTCGGCAGCTACGCGTCACGTTGCGGTATGAATTGACCCTAAGGGCCATGCCACAACATTGCGTTGCGGCATCGTATCGCAAAAACAACATCGCACTTAAATGAGATGCGATGTCGCAACGCAAAAATTTCATAATAATATAGCATAGCACTCTTTACATCGGAAATTTTCACGATGCGTTCTGCGGCGTCGTAGATTTATACGATGCGACGCCGCAACGCACTGTTGGGGCCTGGCACTTGGTGACACTCAACATCCCTTTGCATGAGGCTGATGCTGACTGTATGAGCAGAGTAGATAGAACTAAAAGTTAGTTCTGTTTACTCTGGTATGAGTTATGGGCTATGGCTGGTGTGACAAGTGACGCCTGTTTTTCTTTCGACTTTCGCGCCTATAAGGATTACTGAAAGTTGATCAAAATTGTCACGTCAGTGACACAGGTGCCACAAAATCCTTGTAGGTTAAGCCCTTCAATAGAATAGAATAGAATAGAATAGAATAATTGTTTATTTGCAGCTATTACCATAAGATACAACAAAGAAAAAAAGAATATATACTTAACTTAAATTATGAGTAAAACAAATTAATAACAATAATATTCCCAAATAATCAGCCGCAAATTGGACCAAGCTCGGCAGTGTTGGCACACCTATCAGGTATCCAACGCCGATCTTCCGCTTGACCCATTTTGTGACCTCACAGCCGTCCCAAGTCTCCATTATTTGAACAAAAATAAGGATCATTTATAAAAGAATCAGGTAAACATGCAATAATTATCAAAATTTAACTACTTATATATAATACAATAAGTATGTACGTGAACTTTTGCTAATGATTCATTTAAGGTGACGCCGCGTTAAAGTAAAAAACCGTGTTGGATATGTTTTAGATTGCTTGTTTTCTATGAGAGGCCGGCCCGACCTCTTATAGAAAACAAGCAATGGAACAACAAATGGAAAGGGCGTAGCGAAAAAATGATGGTTTTTGTCACGTAATTTAAAAACCACTGATACATTTCATATAAGCTATGGGTAAATTAAAGTGTGTGCTTGAACCAATCTGTGTACAAATTTTGGAAGCTTAAATCATTCTCCTCTGTTGGCAAAATAGGAATCCTTTTTTTTTACAGACGTCTTTTTGATTGAATATTCTGTGTTATAAAAGTTGACCAATCGTGTTATGCTATGGGTAATTCAAAGACAAAGACATGACGAATACTGACAATGAACATTAATTTCTTAGCTTTAGTCATTGCTAAGAATATCGACATCGCAACAGCCAAATTATCAAGGCGTCGCCTTAAAACGTGAATAGAGCTTAAAAATTATCAGAAAAATGTAACACCAAGTTGAACCAAGTAAACTATAAACTTGGTATTTTCAAACTTTGTAAGTCTGTAGTAAAAACTGCGCGATCTATAACTTTGTGAATTTATTAACCGGCTGACTGAGCTCGAATATGATTTATAACCTTGTAAGGGTCGGGGCACACTAAGACAAGACGCCATAAATTTGGATTAAAACGGTTTATTGACTACATTCTTCTCAAACTGTTTACTATTTTGGGTGTTTTTGACCAAATTGTGAGCAACACTGGGTTGCGTAGCGTGGCTCATTCTCTCGGAACAATAACTCTTTCTGCCGCGCACTATAAAACTCTGGAACGAACTGTCGCCAGCCACCACCACCAGTTCTGGACCAATACGACCTGAAAACCTTTAAGAAGAGAGCGTATTCCCTCTTAAAAGGCCGGCAATGAAGGTCTTCTGATGTACCGAGTGTCCATAGGCGACCGTAGTAGCTTTCAGGTGACCCATATGCTCGTTTGTGGGGACAATTTTTATATAAAAAATATAATAATAATATAATATAATATCTATGGACGCTTCACACCACGTCAGTCTGGCCCCGTGCTAAGTACCTGAAGGACTTGTGTTACAGGTACCAGACAACGGAAATATATTTAATACTTTTATACTATACATATATTTAAGATTTTTATTATATGATACACATATATAATACACATCCATGACCCAGGAACTTCATAAACTTTTTGTTCCGTCGGCGGGACTCGAACCCGCGACCTCCGGCTTGAGCTACCAACGCGCTCACCACTGCGCCACGGAGGTCGTCAAAAAAAGAACAAAGCTGGTCAAGTCGGCCTGCGTCAGTTCAACCGGATCCGACCGACCTCTTATGTGAGGGCCTTTAATAAAATATAAGTCAGTCAGGTCGGCCAGCCATCAGCTCAACTGGAACGATCGACCTCCCCATACACCTAAAAGTTGAAGTGAGTCATCAGAAGAGGTATTTTTCATGGCAACTGCGCAATAACCATACTATATACGAAATTCTGCGTGAATAAAGTAAATTCTCTCCAAGAATAAAGTGTAGCTCATACCAGGAGGTACTCAGGCAAATTGAGTCTTCGTCTGATTACATCCCAGACTTGAACCACAGTATAATACAGTAGAGTAACTCAACTCCTTGTTGTCAAAAGTCAAGACAGGTATGATGCAAGCGCGATATTGCATTGTTCTACGTACCGACATATTAATTGATATTTTATTTAATGTAGTATAATATTGTACTCGTGTTATCAAAGTTATCAAAGGTGGACGTACAGACGGACGGACTGAGGGAAATTATAAAGCATTCTTGCAGTTACTAGGAAACCCTAAAAATGTATGAAATTTGTTATAATGTTATGTAAAATATCGCAAAATAGTAATAGCAATGCACTTACGTTGCTATAAAATTATATGAAATCGAATGGGGATTTCTAAGTTATCGAAATTATCGAATACATAATTAATCAAACTACACCAATTTTATTGAATTCGAGTTATCTGAAATGACGCTTACGACATTATTTTGTGTGTGACCCGATCTAATAATATAAATATGTACCCTCTTAAAAATAAAAATATTTACACAGCGAATACCTAAACAATCCGCGCGTGACAGATAAAGACAGGGCATAGTTAAACCGTGCGTAAAATCTTTATTCGTAAGAGGGCTACTGTATATTATTTATACTGTGCTCGAGCGTGCCATCCATCCATCTAAATAACACAAATAAAACAATGTTGGGTGATTTGCAAAAATACACACTTTTATTTTACTTTGACGTTCAGATTTTTGTACGTAATTGGACCAACAAGCAAATGAAATACATGTAGATTATAATATTGAAAGTAACGCATAAGTATTTTATTCTCACATATTGTGTCTTTTAAGTGACACTTTACAAATTAAAGCTTTTAATCCTTCGATCAGGGATTCTTGGAAATGCTATTGTATTCTATTGTTGTCACAATCACCGGTGCTCTTATGGGGTAATTTTGATAACTCTCCTATGTAGCCTTGTAAGACTATCATGCGTTGACATTTGAATCCCAACGTTAATCGTGACAACGGCGAGCTGTACCTAAGCCTTGAAATCGGCGGGCAGTGAGACGGGAGCGGCGGTGACGGTTAGATGAGGCGATAACAATAAAATCCGATCTGTGTGCGTTGCAGTAAGGGCCCTATCACAAGGGGACTTTTTGTAGTGATCCGACCGTGCGATTGCATCGCTCATACTAACGCTTGTTAGTCGCATTTACAACGCGTGACTGTAGCGATGGAAAAGCGCGATTGTAGGGATGAAAACCTGCGACCGTGTCAGGCGCCGTTAAGGTACAAGTTGGAAGTCGGCTACATGAAGCGGCAGCAGACGACTTGTCGTCGCGACACCACCGGTTTCTATGTATTTCTATGAAATATCCTGCGCAGCTAGCGACACTTTCATAGAAAAAACTTGAGAGGTGTTAAGGGACGTCCGGATGGAACGAAGTAAAAAAAAACTAAAAAAAGAGAGAGAGAGAGAAACACGGCTTACAACTGTTGCAAAAAGCACAGACATAGATCAAGCTAGATACCGCATGTCCTGCGAAGTACATACACAAATTACACATGCGGTATCTATCTTCTATTTCTGTGGCAAAAAGTGTCGTGCCAACTTTTTGGTCTTAATTTTTTTCAGTCTAGCCTCCTTTCGCAACGCGCGATAAGGAACTTCGTTCCAATACATAGAAACAGTAGTGTCGCGACGACACGTCGTCTGCTGCCGCTTCATGTCGCCCGCTGCCAACCGGCTCCTTTACTGAATCGCGTTTGCATCGCGATTCGCGACGAATGTGCGCACCTAGTACTAGGGCAGTGCAACAAAAATTCGTCCGGTGCTAGGGCCCCAATGGAACTCCCATACAAAGAATTCTAAACGGCTTAAGGCCTTACAATTATTACGAACGATTTCCCAGTTGATGTGTGTGCTGTAAGCACAGCCTTACAGCACACACATCAACTGTATTTCAAAATAGTTTTCAAACATCCATCCAAGTCAGCAAGACTTTTTTTATTACGATAACTGGGCTCTAACATCTTTTCCGATAAAGATCTAATAACGGAACGGCTTCTATCTCCGCAAAAACGAATGAAAATACGTGTTTGCTTTTTGTAGCCAGTTGATGGCGATTAAGTGAGAAGTTTTTGTTTAAAAGATATTATATGTATAATGGCTTTTAATATTATACTGATAGAATAACTACTAAAGTTTATAATACTTAGTAAACTAATAAACTTTAATGGGTTTTTGATGTGAAAACTTATTTAGCGGCTTACACTTATTTTAAGATGTATAGTTTAAAAAAAATATTAAATCGAACGGTATAAAAGTAGAAATTTACTATATAAAACCAAACTCATCTGAAAACCCACAAAACCTAGCAAAAATTATTTGTTCTCAACAGTCCTTTAGCCATTTTGCTAGTTTATTTAAGGGTGTACACTTACTTGCAGTTTATAAGGGTATCTGCACACTCCATGTTAATTACATGACACGCAATTTCGTAAACATAAAAAGGTGCGGGTTTTTTACGGGTGTTCCAAACATTTTTGCATGTCGTCGGAAAACTGCGGTGTCATGACCCCGAGTAATAGCCCCGAACGTTATGGTGTTTGCATTTTTTTATAAATAAAGTAAATAGAGTGGGAAGGAATAAAATATGGAGTAAAGGAGATGGAGTATGTTTTTTTTTTTTTTTTCAAGAGAGGCTAAACCTAAATTAATGTGCTGAATCTATATAGCAATAAATTTACCACACTACATTTTTCGTTACCGTACTACATTACCGTACATTTTTCGTGAAAACTATCCTTTATCGTTTCCTAGGCCAAAAGTATCTCCATTCTCCATACTTAGATAGGTACAAAAACATTTTATAGGTATAGAGACTATAATAGCTAAATCAATTTAGATACGGTAGTTTGCTTAGCGATTTAAGCGTCGAGTAACAAAAGACAGACGCACTATTTTATTTATAATGGGCAAACGAGCAAACGGGTCACCCGATGGAAAGCAACTACTGTCGCCCATGCACACTCGCAACATTAGCACACTGGCAGGTGCGTTGCCGGCCTTTAATCCTTCGATCGGGGATTCTTGGAAATGCTATTGTATTCTATTAATGTCGCGATCACCGGTGCTCGTATGGGGCTTGATGGGTTAAAGAGGTTTGACATTATCTGGCGTCGCGATTCAGCAATGGTATTAGTACTAGAAGGCTACAAAATTTTCAATAGTCTACACAAAGAAACCTTAGAACCGCAGAAAAAGTACAAGTCTCGTTTTTGCTTAGCCTTAACTAATAGTTCACACAAAGACTAACTGCCGTCTGTAATATTTTGTATTTTCAAGTCACATACACACTTGAAAGTTATAACCGCGTGTAGAAGTAACTGCTTCAAAGCAAACCATCTTAAAGAAAGTTCTTAGAGTTACAAATGAAAGCTTATAAATAACATAGCTTTAGGTTTGCGGGTTACTCTTTCATGCGAAGTCTTATTTTTTTTATTAATACTAACAAAACATAATGTTAACTGAATAATAACGCATTTTGTCGCGGAATCTTTTTAAATAATATTATATTTACTACTTTATAAGAATTTTTTTTCTATTTGAGAACAGCTACATGAAACAACGTCAGTTTTAAGACAGACTAATATTGCTTTACAAATTACATTAATCCTTCTTCGGATTCGGATCGGATTCTTTGAAATCTATTGTTATTCTATTGTTGTCACGATCACCGGTGCTCTTATGGGGCTTGATAGGTTAATGCGTAAATGCAATAATAATATTTTGTATTGCACTAGTATAATAATTTAATCCATAGCCAAATACAGGACCTCCTCATTTTGAAAGTTGACTAAAAATGATAATTACTAGTGAATTTAGATTGCCAGCTGAGCTCTTGTATAATGCAAGTCATGTAATGCCGTTTTTACACTATCTCCAATCTAGGGAAACATAATGCATAATAGCTAACACCATAAAAACGAACTGTAAGAGAATTTGCCAAAATTACATTTACTCCCTCGCGTATAATATTGTAAATTGCGTAAGCTGCAGCAGCCTTTTTATAGGAGTGAAACACATAACAGAAAATAATATTTTTATGGTGTTTGGAGGCAAAGATACAAAAAAAGCTTTTTTTGTTTCTTTTTAATAATTTTGTCCATTATATTCTGAAATACTAATTTTAATATTTAGAAAACTACTACTTACTAGGTTATTCCCAATTTTTATTACCCCCCGAAGGGTGTAAGCGGAACTTTTGATTTAAAAAAAAAATTTTTTTCATCCCTAAAAAAGGGGTTAAATTAAATCACACGCGCCACATATTAGCATTATTGATACAAATATGGTAGGTGCTAACATACGACATTTTTCACCCCCAAAGGGCTGAAGGTTTTTAAAATTAACCAAGCGCGTGCTAAACACCTTTGAACAGTCGTGATGAAGTAGTAGGCCTGGCGAAGGGCGATTTGCTGGCTCATTGCCCTTTAGGCTCCACTGAGCCTATCGCTTATTAAACAGCCAGCTTTTCCCGCGACTGTGTAGCTACGTTTATTTTAAGTTAAGAATTATATTTTCAGTAGGTACATTTTTCATGTGAGGTTGTACATTATTATTAATATTTCGCTGTAAAAAGTATCCTGTGTAAGACTTCGTGGTCTGCTCTAGAACGGTGCCAAATATTATATAGGTCTACCAGAAACTGATGGAAAAAGTGAGAAAGTAAATTGACTCTACCAATACCGGGGTAATTGGAATAAAACATTTTAATCCTTTTTTTTCTTAAAGCGACTGATTCTGTGTGTGAAACATGCAAATATATAAATTTATCTAATGATCAAGGATATTTTTAGAAAATCTGCTGTCAAAATTTGCCTTCAGATCCTGGTAGACCTATAAAAATCAGCACTGAAGTTCTGGAGCCTATTAGATGAATGAACATAATATTTTTCTTACACGTTTTTATGGCCCAAGTAATATGAAAAGGTAAAAGGGCACGTTTTAACTTACCTTGTTTAATAATTGAAAGGCACACCATAATATCAGGATTTAAACCGAAATGTAAAGTAATCTTTCACAAACGGTCACAATTTTTATTTATTAGTAGAGATCAAACTTTATACAGTTTTAGCTTCGTTCAATTTTTATCCGGGCTAAGATTTTAATGTCATTATAGAATGACTAAGCATTGCAACTTTTGTAATTAAGATTCGAATCAATTAAAATTAATTTATGTCTGGCTGAGTTTCTGCCTGTTGGGTTTCAAAAAGAAGGAAAAAAACATGATAGTGATAGAAAAGAAAAGGGTACTTGTCTCTTCGCTTTCCCTGAAGTTTTCCTAAAATTGTAGTCAAAACTTTTTATTGCTACCAAGTAATTTGAAACTTACCTAAATACATAATACATGGCATAACTAATACTATAAATGTGAAAGAGTGTCTGTCTGCTCTTCAGGCTCAAACCGCTGAACTGATTTTGTTAAAATTTTGTATGGAGATACTTTGTGTCTGGGGAAAGGATATAGGATATTTATTCAACTAGTATAATGTAGTAAATTGTTATTAAATCATACTTTTTTGTTACAGATAACAGCCGTGCGAGTATCACAGGACCTAGGGAATAATACTCGTAGATAAACACTAGGTAAGAGATATTTTAATACATTCTATAGAAAAAATCGGGTCTGCTGTATTTAAGCCAAACTTTGGTAAAAAAATTGTTTAGTTGTAATAAAAAATCTATTTCATTTGATACTTATTATTCGGGACTTAACGCGACTTATATAATATAATTTTATTAAAAAATTAATATAAGTCGCGTTAAGTCCCGAATAATAAGTATCAAATATAATGCAACGCAAAAGTTTTAAAGTTCATATAAATCTATTTCAAATGATTATTTATTAGTGGTTCGGCTCTTGAAGCTCTATGTATTTTATAAACATTTTACAACATTAGAGTTATCTCCAATAAAATTAAATAACGCGAACATTTGCTACAATTTATGAAAAATAGTTTTGAAGTCTACGTGTATCTATTTTTAAAAACGTGATGATAATAATTATAGACCTCTGGGAAACTCGTCCTACTGGGACGAGATCTTAAGGAATAATTAACCATCTTTGTCCAATTATTATAATATATTTTTATGAATTTATATATAATATTATCTCAGTTCACATAATATTATATAACTTTATTATGTGGCTTTGTAATGTGGGTTATTAACCGACTACAAGACCAAATACATCAACAAAATGTTTGCAATTTAAATGCGGTTGATACCGTGATCGGTTTGGATCGAAAACACCCAAAGTATTTAAATTTTAAACTCTACAGTTGATAAATAGAAAATGAGGGTATTACGTACATATAATACTGGATACTGGAATTACATCGCGTTTCGCGATATTGAACTCTATGCGGTCATGTTACAGTTGGAATTCCCGGGCGCTCGGATGGAAATTTTAATATTGTGGAATTATTAATGGATTGTCTATTTTTTTTAATTTTGCTCATTACAAAAACATTTCGAGGAATAAGGTCAGTGATCGTTTTTCTGTATATAAACGAAAAAAATACCCATTAGTTACTTATATTTTTGAACAAATATGTTTAACCTTAGCTTGACCTTCAATGGCGTTAAATTAGCAATAAATTCGACCAACATTATGTTTCGAACTTTTGGTAAGCTTCTCGTATCAGCTTTCACATAATGAGAACTTGCATTTGACGAACCAGCCATTATAAATAAGATTTAAAGGAAATTTAAAACATACTGCAGAGGTCAATTGGCCGCCGATGATGACGTCAGAGCGAAACTTTAAAAATTTATTGAGAAAAAACTAGCCAATGAATTTCAAAATTATTTAATTTATATTCTTAAAATACCCTATTTTAACGAAAAAAAATATAAAAAGTACATGTGATTTTTTTTGGACAATGCCCATTGTAAAAAGAACAATGCAAATTCGCCTGATGTATTCCGTAATATTTAATATGGCCAAGATGAAATCGTACGTTATTTAAGAATAATGTAAAAATATTTATATCCGATGTACAATATGTAAAAGCTTTTTGTTTTTATGGAATAGCAAACATCAGAAAATTTCGTTAGAGATTCAAATTCAAAAGTATTTATTGCCAGAATGTTGTACATAATATTATACAGGTCTTATATTAACAACTTATTCCTTCGATCGCGGATTCTTGGAAATCAATTTCTATTGTTGTCACTTGTCGCGGTCACCGGTGTCCTTATAGGGCTTGATGGGTTAAAGTTCAAACATTCTGCCATAAAAATGGCGTGTAATTAAATTTTTGTAGCCAAGATATTATATTATTCATTTCACTGTTGAAGCTAAACAATAAAATTTAACGTAAGTCATCGCAAATCTCGATATTTCTTTTAGTGATTCCGAATTGGGATGATAAAATTACCAGTGTAGCTTTGCTAGGTGCCATCTTCTTTTACCTACGCGGTTCTTTATATGATTGAAGTTTTAAAATCTTTCCTCACAAAAAATAAACCATATTTGACGTTATTCATACCAATGTTACAGCTCAAAATTATCCTTAATTCGTTCTAGTTTAAGCAGTGAACCATAATTTTATGTATCGAAATGGCTAATTTAAATTAACCATGACATAAGCAGCATTAATATTTGCACTAACAACTCACTTCAAACATGTTCTCAAACTAGCATATGCAGCAAAATACTAAAAGGCGAAGCGATCTGTGAAGTGCACGTCGAAAATAAATTTTGTAACACCAGGCGACGCGACGTCATCGGAAAAAAAAACAGCTGTAATAATCCCACGCCACCGGGAAATAGAACTCCTGTAGTGGCATGTTTGCTTGGTACTTTCTAGGACAGTGTTTTTCAAACTGTGTGCCTCAACCCCCTGGGGGGTAGCGCAGCTTCTGTAGGGATCCAGAAGTCGAGAGAACTATTTCAGTAAATATTATTATATTTTAAAACTTGATAAAACCGACTTCAACATTGTACGTAATTGAGAATTAAAATTCCGTATCTCAAAAACTACTGATGCAGTATAGGGAATAGTGCAAGTTTCATCAAGATCGATGGATCTTGATGAAACTTGCACTATTCCCTAAGTTACACAATACCTAGTACAACAAAAAAAGAATAACTTAAATCGGACATGTGGTTCCAGAGATATGCGAATACAAACATAAAAACATACAGACAGACAGACACACTTTCACATTTATAATATTATATAAGTAAATAAGTATGGAAGTATGGATCATCAGGGGAAAGTGCAAAAAGTACTCCAACGATCTGCAGTGTTACGCATTATGTATCCGCATTTTTGACCGACTTCCAAAAAGGAGGAGGTAATACGTTCGGCTGTATGTATCTTTTTTTTTTTTTGTATGTTCCTCGATTACTCAGCCGTTTGTGGTCCGATTTCTGAAATTCTTTTTGTGTTGTATAGGGTTTAACTCGAATTTGGTACCATGTTCACAAAAGTGGTGATCTGATGATGAAATCCTTGAGGAATCGAGGGGAAACATATAGTGATTTCAATTTTTTCTGAAGCATTCAAAGTAAAGGCTACCAAAAAGTAAGATTTCGTACCAGGTTATACCCTGGATCCGAAGGTACCGAACAGAACTTTTGAATGCTTATAGGTACAGGTTCGGGGATTTCGGCGTTGTTTAAACAACTGAAAGCATAAGCCAACACATTAATTTGATTAATCATCATCATCATAACTATAATTATACCATGGTCATCACACTATGACCCAATTATTGGTACTTTTCGTGATATTTTGCATCGAAGCAGATGTTTTTGACGATGATTTCACTGTTTGTGGACCGATTTTCGAAATTTTCGTGTTGTTGTATAGGATATAATCTTAATTTTGTATAACAATTACGAAAGTGGTGAGCTGATGATGGGATCTATGAGCAATCAAGGGAAATCCTTGAAATTTATCAAATCGCTCATGGTGGTTAAAATGTTTCTAGTAAGTTAAACATATATTACGAATAAGAGAAATTTCATACAAAGGTGTCTCTTGGTCCAAAGGCACTGAACAGAACTCCTGAACCTTTAAAGATAAAAGTTTGGAAATTGCAGCATCGCTTAGATAACTGCAAGCATTTGCCACAATTTTGCTTGCAGTAACATAATGTACTGAATAGTTAACATTCGTATTGGTTATTTACGCATAAAGCCTTATTTTGTAGACAACACTAAAAAGAGTGAAATTATTATTTTAACCAAAAAAATGAAAACCGACTTCCAAGGTAAAAACAATCGTAATATGAACTAAAAAGTATTAAATAACTCTTACTCTTTAATAGTGCCTTTTTCAGAATTTGTCTAAATCTCAACTATTTCTGTGCATACTACAGTCTTCATTACTTTGAAGTCGGTAAAATTAAAAATAATAATTATAAAATAAACACTTTTTCAGTTTTTCCAAACTGTTTGTAAATCCACTCACGTCTATCACAAATCTGCAGTAAATAAAAACTTGTCCATGCATGAAAATTTCGAATTTGATTTAGATTCAACAATAAAGCATATCCCGTTGACTTTATCACTAAGGACTCTACCACACGACGATTTTTTACGCTCGTTTGTATCGATATAAACGCAAGTTGAACGCTCAGCAAACGCAAGCCGCAAGGCCTAAAGTTTTAAACTTTATTTGTGCCAAAATGCGATGAAAAGCGCAGAAGACGAGCGCATCAGAAACGCACGTTGTCAGCGCGCAAACTAAAACGTCGTGTAGAAAGACCCCAAGGCTCGGTTCATACCACAAAATACGCTCAAACAAATCGCTTTAAACTCAACATAACATACACTTAGGAAATTCTTTCTGACATAAAAAGGAGCGCCTAGGATTTTAAGCGATTTCTCGCTTGTCGTCTTTATCTCAAAAAGAATGTTGTTTACAATTTTGTTGCACCAAAACTCGTTTATCACAGTGAAATGTACTATTCAGTTTATCTTTATAAACAATTCTTTAACCCAGAACTTGATACATAAATATTGGTTAATTTTGCATTTAAACATTACGTTATATAGATTTTAGAATATTCTGTTGGCTTCAACTCGTCCCACTAGGACGAGGTCCGTTTAGCTGAGCTACCAACTTACCCAAAATATTTGCCTTTGGCCCGGTCATAACCGTACATGGAACTGGGACGTAAATGGGAATTCCCGGATAAATGGGAATAAAATCGGATGAGCGGGACATTCATGAAGATATATGCCAGATGGGCCGTTAAAAATACATTCCAATTGTTTCTGACGGGCAGTTCATGTTATTTAATTCAACTCGTTCCGGCTTAACTTCCGATCGTCCGGTTTTTTTGTAAACCGGTGTTGAACTGGGCAGTTTCGGCGATATCGGTAATTGGTATATTACCGTGACACAAACGTAAACATTTTAAGCCCATTTAAAAGATAGCACTCGCTAGATTGGTAGGCTGGTTTTATCGCTGCGTTTCGGCAGCGCCGTCGCGTTGGAGCGCCGCGCGTTCGAAGATGTATGGGGGGTAGTATTTGCCGTGCCACTGAGTTATGAGAGACATGGAAAACTATTCTCGGGTATTCGCCCACACTTGGGCACTATAAAAATTGCACCTGTATGACCTTTTGTTATGGGATCGGCCAACGTCATTAAAACTCGTTTCCCACAAATTATTGATTTAATATTTTCTATTTATTCCAAGTCTATTTTCAGCTCCGCCATATTTAAGAAGGAAAAGGATACTCATAATATCCAATTGAAGCATACAAAAAGTCCGATACGTATTGGAAATTACACAAACTATTTTCTATATTCAATCTGAGGTAAACTTGTGAGAGTCCACAAAGAATCTAAAAATAGCCTCAACAAAGAACTTTAAAAGGTCCAAAGAGCGCAAGTTTCTTACAACAAAACATTAGGAAGAAAGACCTTTTATTTAAAAAGGTTTTGTTGCAATTGGAAGGAACTTTGTATGAACCTTTGTGACTCTAACATTTGTCATCATCATCTTTGGATTAGTCTGAATCTAGAAGAGAGTCCATGGCCTGATAAGTAATGGATAGTCTTTGAGTGCAGGTATGATTCCAGATGGTACCAAAGACACATTCTTCTAAACCACTGAGGCTTCAAGCGTTCAAGTCTTCAAGGATCTAAAATCATCAAATCTTAATTCATTTGTGTATAAACATTTTCTGTCTTAACTTTATAATATTATGACTAGATGAAACCCGCAACTCCATTGCAAAGAAATTTGTTTAACGCGTAGGAGCCCTACATTTTTTCGGCATAAAAAGTATCCTATGTCCTTTCCCGGTACTCAAATTATCTCCATACCAAATTTCAGAAAAATCGGTTCGGTGGTTTAGGCGGAAAGGGGTAACAGACAGACACACTTTCGCATTTATAATACTACTAGTATGGATTATAAGATTAGTATGTTTATCATATAATATTTAATTCTGTACAATCGTCATTCAATTTCACATGTAATTTTAATCAAAATCGGCTTATGATTTAGATATTGAAGTGTATTACCGAATCTGCATAACAATACAATGTTATTATGGAATGGTAAAATGTAATTTCGATTTCATTTTTAGCTAAGCGAAGGATTATATTGGATAACTGAATAAAATAACCGTCTTTATTGAATTGACAAATCGATGGTCCCTAGGTAAGTAATCGTATCTGAAAAATGGCAAATTTTTTTATTACTGTTTTGGGCTCCTTTTAAAGGATATTTTTTAATACAGCTTCGAATATTTTGAAAACTCTTTAGGTTTCCGATATTTATAGACATATATTATCGAAACGTAAAAGTCTATCCGTCTTATACCAAAGAAAGTTAAATTTCGCGAGTTTACGATGTATCGGTGAGCGTCAAAACAGGACGATACTATCGCGACTGTACGTGCCCTCATCAATAAATAACACTTTATTTGATTTTAAACTATAGGTTATGTAAATTTGATTTTACTTTATCTTTATACAGTTTTAGTAGCATTAAAAATGTTTACCGCGCAAATTATCGAAACGGGCAGATTCCATTGTTTACGCCGTTTTTTCGTCTCTCAATAGTATCTACGTACCATTTTCGATTATGTACGTTGTTTTTTCGCACATCATTTTTATCGAAATTGACCATTTCGATTCTATACGTCACGTTTCAAATAAAAATCTTTGTCACTTTCGATTTTTTTAACCGAAAGAATACTTATATTTTTGGAAAAAATCGACAGTTCTTCAATAAAAATTCATTACCAACTCGTTTTTTTTTATTATTTAGTTTCTATCCATACTTAACATAATAAATGCAAAAGTGTGTCTGTTTGTCTATCTGTCTGTCTGTTACCACTTCACGCTCAAACTGCTGAACCGATTTTGCTGAAATTTGGCACGGAGATACTTTTAGTCCCGGGAAAGGACATAGAATACTTTTTCCCGAAAAAAATGTATGGTTCCTGCGTGATAAACGAATTTTTAAGCAAAAAAAGTAGCGGGCGTCATCTAGTGATTAATGAGCCTGGTTTTTAAATGAAATATAAATTATTTTTTATGAAATTTCATATATTTTTAAAGATATATTATCCATGAACTAATATTAGAAATGCGAAAGTTGTTTGTCTATTTGTTTGTCCTTTCTTCACACCCTAACGAAGCAACCAATCGACTTGATTTTTGTCATAGACTTAGTTAAAAGGATGAAGAGGAAAAAAGGCTACTTTTGGTCTCGGAAAACATCATTTTCCCAAGAGAAGCGCTATATCAGGATTTATTTTTATATCATGAAATATGCGCTCGATTTCCACAGTTTGAAATCTGGTCAGATTCTTTGTATAGAGAAAAAACCCCAATCGTCAAAAAGTTGTAGATACTGCAATGGTTAAGAGTGTTTTTGATCATGAAGCTTGCTTCCAACCAGTATAATCACAGTATACACGTAAAGATATCACTAAATTGTACTCAGATAACAATTTGAATATGGACAGGATGTTTTCTCGACACAAAGAATGGGGCCAGCTTTCTAACTATGGCAAACCCTTCGTCAGTACAGAGACATCAGTAATGCTGGCATAAACACTGGGCTTATTATTCCTAAATAGGATATATTCTGTGATAAGTGTCATAGTTATTCTGAAAATATTATGTTTCCGACAGAAGAGCAAATACTGGCTCGTAATAAGCAACAAAGCTAGCTAGGGAGATAAAGAATAATGTATGTACTACATTATTCTATTACGCCACGAATACTCATCCACAAATGAAGAAGTAAGATAGCTGTTTGATGTATTTTGAAAACGTAAAGATATCATTTGAAGATGCCGAGAAATTCTCATTTTGGTCCGATATTTGTGCTGGCCAAAATAGAAATACAGTCGTATTTTTGTTATATAATATTACAGATGTTTATATATATATATATATATATATATATATATATATATATATATATATATATATATATATATATATATATATATATATATATATATATATATATATATATATATATATATATATATATATATATATATATATATATATATATTCTGTTGTTGTTGATACTATTACAAAATAATGGCAAGTACAAGTAATGTACACCAAAATAAATCGAAAGTGACACTTTTAATAAAATATTCCTAACATAATCCAAGGTAGCATATCGAAATAGGCAGATACGATAAATTTTTGTATTTATAGTTCCCTGTAAATAATCGAAACTGCCAGTTTCGACACATAAAGATAGTTCAATTACGAAGTAGACTATTGTAAGTTAATTTTCTCGAAAACTACTCATAATTTAAAACTTTTGCTTTCATGTAATAATTTGTTAGGCCAACACAACTGTCTATCCCAATTTTTATAAAGATTCAATCACCCGTTACAAAATTATGCAAAAAATAAACTTCAAATCGCTCTCCTGTAAAGTAGCGTTTTTCAGATTCGATTACTTACCTAGGGACCATCGAAATATGGATACGATTTATCCTGGATTATACATTATAATATTATACATATTATATTGTATCCCTAAGGATATAACTGTACATAATATTGTACTAGGGGAATTATTAACAGGGAATAAAAAATCCGGAACGGTAGAATACAGCAAAAGATGCTAAAAGGATTTGCAACCTCGTTTTGTTATCTTGACTAACATCTGTACTAATATTATTAGTGCGAATGTGTCTGTCTGTCTGTTACCTCTTCACGCTTAAGACATTGAATCGATTTTGCTGAAATTTGGTACAGACATACTTTCATTCCCGGGATATATAGGACACTTTTCATACTAGAAAAATGAACGGTTCCTCGTGTTAAGCTAATTATGGCGCAACGGAGTTGCGAGCGTCATTTAGTATTATATAAAGGATTCAAACTACATTGCATCTCTAAGGGTAAGTATTTAAGTTCCCTAAGGGATGAAAATTCAAAAAACCTTTCCTAATACACCCTAAGGGTACTTACCCCTGTCTCCGAGGTGTAGGCTTTCAGGCTATCGATTTTAGATGTATATACTATACAGCCTTATTTTTTGTGACGTTTCCCTAGCATTAGAGAGTTTCACGTTTCAGAGAGGCCACACTTTGTTGTCGCAGCTGAACACATTTCCACGCCCACGTTGAAAGTTGCAACATCGCGCGATAATAACAAATATCACATCTTAAGCCAATCTGCTCTAGCGCGTTGCGTTGTAACGTCAACACAATACAAGACGCCACACCATCGTTAACTTTCCCGTCTATTTTTTTGTCCATCCTTACGTCCAAACAACGATCTTATAACGCAACCTATCAATGTGGCTTAACCCTGCCATTCATTTTTTTTATGAAATAAGGGGGCAAACGAGTAAACGGGTCACCTAATGGAAAGCAACTACCGTCGCCCATGGACACTCGCAGCATCAGAAGAGCTGCAGGTGCGTTGCCGGCCTTTTTAGAGGGAATAGGGTAATGGGGAGGGTAGGGATGGGAAGGAAAGGGAATAGGGGAGGGTAGGGAAGGGAATAGGGTAGGGGATTGGGCCTCCGGTAAACTCACTCACTCGGCGAAACACAGCGCAAGCGCTGTTTCACGCCGGTTTGCTGTGAGAACGTGGTATTTCTCCGGTCGAGCCGGCCCATTCGTGCCGAAGCATGGCTCTCCCACGTATAAATTTATATATTTTCAATCATCTGTCGCATTCGATGATTTAAGAAGAAAAATTAATAGTATTATTATCATTTTGAAAAAATAAAACAGTATCTGGACCACGGCTACTATAATATGTAAAGGCATCTGATCGTTGTCGCTACGACTCATCGCAACGCAACGGAGAAATGTGGCTTTGCTCTTAGAGTTGTTAGCATGCCAAGTGTTACTTCAGCCTATGATGGATGTCCTTACGATAGGAGAAAAACCTTGAAAAATTGCCTGAGACGTATAGAAATATCCTTTTCTTTTCAATCTAAAAATATTTTTTAATTCATGAAGCCCCAAGCGGCCACATCCGGCCGCGATAACAATGAAAAAGCTATTGTGTCTCGTTTTGCCACGACTGATGGGTTAAATCAATATTAATTTGGAGTTTACAATATTAAGAAATAAAACTAGATTTAACAACTTTGCTCGATAATCACGCGGGAACCTACTTTTTTATAATAAAAGCTATCGCATTTTCTGGGATTAAAAAGTATCTCCATTCCACACACACTTTCGTATTTAGAGAATTAAAGTATAATATGTAGATATAAGATTATATTAAGGTTCTTATATAATATAATATTATGTGACTAAAATATAATATAATCTGCCTTACAAATTAATATTTGTATATCTAATATTTGTAATTCAGAACTTATAAAGTAAATGATCAGAAAAATAGTGACTCAATACCACATATAGTTGCCGCAAGAAAAACTTTAAATGAAAGCTTCAAAGTTCGTCACGCGTGCTTTCGCAGAACTTTCTATCGAGCTTACCTGTTAATATTCGACACGAGTCGAAGAGCTTTAAGGCTGCGGCTTAATTTATGCAGGATATTATTTCCTTTAATTAACATTCTAGACCTCATATTTTAGTCGGAGCACAATATAAATACGTACAGTAATTTAGTTTAGCTAAGTCCTTCAAATCAAAGTTTTTAAACATACTACAAAGACTCGGTGTTAAAGAGTTTAACCATTTTTTTGTTCTCTGTCATCAAGGCGATATAACGTACTATGGTTTCATGCGTAAGTCAGGCAGAATAGTATGAAGATGGCCTACTGTATCTATGTATATTGTATTCAAGGTTTTTAGATCTTTCAATATTTATAGTCTTTTAAGCAGCAAGGTTTTAAAATTGATACTTTCTCAGACGCTAACTTTACCTAAGAAAGCTTCTTATAATCATGAAACTGTACAGGTGGAAAATACAAAACTAAGTGGAAATACTTCAGAGTGTGTATGGGTCCCCTATACAAAGTTCGCTGTATAAGGAACACATACACACGCACGTATAATTACATAGTTTTGTTAGAGATAAACTACGATAACATGGCGCGCCCCTCCAAAATTCAAAACTTTTGAAGTGCGTTGTCAAAACGTTTGAAATGCGTTGTCTTACGCGGTCGGCTAGTTATGATTAGTTGACCAACAAAATCTTGGTAAAAAGTGACATTAAGTGAAATATTACGAGTACTGGTTGATTGGTTGAATACTTACTACATACAAACTCTTTCATAAGGATGTGACTACACACATTGAAACAGTAATTTGGAGGGGCGCGCCATGTTATCGTAGTTTATCTGTACACCCTGTATAACCTAACGGTTAAGTATAAAACGAATTTAGTTCATTGTCGTTTTCCAATCTAAGGCAGTGTGGTACATACAGGACGCTAGCCTTTTTTGACCAGGTCACGTGTTAAATTAAATTTTTGCCCACCCTACAAAGAGCACTACTAAGGAAGTTTCGAAAAATCCTACTAAAGAGAGCACTTTCAAGATCAGAATTACAGAATAACACTGGTTTTTTCTAATAAAATATCGCTTTGATCGGATATTCGGGAACGCGTATCATCCTCGGATAATTTATTTACTCGCCACCTGAGCCAGGTTGTTCCGATAATACTCGCCTCTTAACCCAGAAAGCCTTTTCAGCATGATTTTTATTTGTTTTTTTTTTTACATAAAAATAATAGGAATAATGATTTGGGAATAAAGGTGCGATCTTACATTATTATCGCTTTTTTTAATTTTGCTTCATGCGGGCAAACGAGCACAACATGTCACCTGATGAACTACCGTCGCGTCGCCCATCACTCGTAACATTAGAACTACTTTTAAGAAGTAGAAGGTATACGCTCTCTTATTGAAGTTTTGCAGGTCGTATTGGTCCGGAAATACTGCTGGCGACAGTTCTAAGTGCTTTAGTGTCTAAACACACTACGCCGAATGCATGATTCCGCCTGCAATGTATTTTAAATTACCGATGACACACTATGCTGAAGTTCCGTGGCGGAAATTCCGCATGATTACGTCAGCAATGTCAAACGCATAAAATATAACGCGACCTAATTTCGGTATGGTGTGTCATCGGTTATTTTTAAAATACATTTCAGGCGAAATCATGCCGAACTTCCGCCGCGGAACTTCGGCATGGTGTGTTTAGACACTAAAACTTAATTAACGTTTATGAATAAGGCAGATGGCTTTAGGTTTCATTTTGCTCTACGCCACTACAAAGCAGTAGCGGCGTGGATCGCTAGAACAATATCAGTGGAAAAAAAAAGCCTCCGTGGTCCAGTGGTTAAGAGCGTGGCTTTTGACTCGGAGGGCGTGGGTTCGATTCCCGCATTGGAAACATGTTATTTCCATGTTTGGTTAGGACAGTGCAGGCTGATCACCTAATTGTGATCAGCCTGCATTGCTGCATAACATGTATTAAATGTCGGTCCTGCGTCTGATCTCTCGCCAGTCGTGTCGGTCGTCCGTCCCACTGGGTTATGAGAGTAAAAGGAATAGAGAGTGCTCTTGTGTACTGCGCACATGCTTGGGCACTATAAAATTACTCCCGCGTAACTGGCCTGGTTTCAATGAAACCGGCCACCGTCACCGAAACCGGCGTGGGAGTCATTATTATCAGTGGAAAATGAAACTTGTAGACTAGGTGGAATTTTATTAGAATTTTTGTCGGTCGCGGTCGCTTGCGGAAAAGATCGAAAAGTCACCTTAAAGGCGTCATCTTGTAAAAAATTGAGTGTAATCTGATTTGCGTAATGAATTACACAAATGAAAACATGACATAAACTGGGTATTTTTTTAATTGAAATAAGGGGGCAAACGAGCAAACGGGTCACCTGATGGCAAGCAACTACCGTCGCCCATGGACACTCGTAACATCAGAAGAGCTGCAGGTGCGTTGCCGGCCATTTAAGAGGGAATATGCTCTCTTTTTGAAGGTTTGCAGGTCGTATAGGTCCGGAAATACTGCTGGTGACAGTTCGTCCCATGTATCGATATAAACTTATGTCATTTGCCGGTAACAACTCCCACATAAGCTCCTACGTCATAAAGTATCATTATCATTTATCATATCACACACAAAACATGGTATCACACACAAAACATGGTATCACACACAAAACATGGTATCACACACAAAACATGGTATCACACACAAAACATGGTATCACACACAAAACATGGTATCACACACAAAACATGGTATCACACACAAAACATGGTATCACATACAAAACATGGTATCACACACAAAACATGGTATCACACACAAAACATGGTATCACACACAAAACATGGTATCACACACAAAACATGGTATCACACCAAATTTGAATAAGTAATTATATTGTACAACACTCTCTCCAAAAGTGAAAACTTGGACATTGGTCTAAAATTAGTTCAGTATAAAAAACAGATAAATAGTGTATTGAAAATTTAAAAAGTAAAATATTTTTCTGCTATGTTTATTTACAGTGAAATTTTAATTATTCTATTTTGTTGTATTATATTGTTTGATTCTTCTTTAAATGTAATATTAATTTTATAGTCGTATTATTTTATTATTGAATTTTGTTGTTAATTTTTATTGGTGCATGTAGTGTTTGTCTGTAAAAAGTTGTAACACTGAATGATAATTAATTAAGCGTTTCCTGTACTTTATTGTAAGTGTTAGCAATTGTTGACAAACCTTTTGAAATAAAATAAAATAAAATAAAATTAATGGTTCCATTTGTTACATCAACGCCTGAATATTATTCCAAATTGATCGTTAACATTACAACAATTTTTAAACCATATCCATACTAATATTATGAATGCGAAAATGTGTCTGTCTGTCTGTTACCTCTTCATGCAATCGCTGAACCTAATTTGAACTGAAAGTAAACTTTGTACTTTCCCGGGCTCAAAGTATCTCCATACCCAGCAAAATCGGTTCAGCGGTTCATGAGGTAATTACAGACAGACGACCTCTGTGGCTCAGTGGTGAGCGCGTTGGTAGCTCAAGCCGGGGGTCGCGGGTTCGAATCCCGCCGACGGAACAAAAAGTTTTCAATGTTCCCGGATCTGGATGTGTAATAAATATTAGAACTGTGTATGATATAATAAAAATCCTAAATATATGTATAGTATAAAAGTATTAAATATATTTCCGTTGTCTGGTACCAGTAACACAAGTCGTTTAGGTACTTAGCACGGGGCCAGACTGACGTGATGTGAAGCGTCCATAGATATTATTATTATTATTACAGACAGACACTTTCGCATTCATAATATTAGTATGGATTTTAAGATTTTAACTCGCATGGTTTAGTATAAATATGGTATGCTGTATTGTGATTCAGCAGAGCGAAATTATGAGAAACTTTTATGAATTTTATGAAACTAACCAGTCCCGTGAGTCTCAACTTCCCGATTGTCAGCATTGTTATGAATAACTTTAAAAACTTTCCCGCCAAATTGACATTTAAAGTTTATAGGTAAGATGGCGCAACTTCGCACAATATTTTGTACTTACGTTAATTGACTTGACGAGAACTTACTGCATACTACGTCGTTCTTACTACGTTAAATTTTTTGCAGTGCAAACTTCTTTGTCGAATTGCACTTTTTAATGAGTAGAATATTATGTTAAACTCAAAGTGTCTAAGAACACTAGGCCGAAGTTAAGCCGGCGTAAATTCCGCATTATTTTTTTAAAAATCCGTTTTTTGCAATCCCTAGGCAAGACCAATGACCTCACAATTTTTTTTTTACTGTTTAGACTAGGCCGTACCAGTTTATCCTAGAGTGTGAGTATTGATATTAGGATCAACTAGTTTGGCCTAGCCTAAACTGGTATATCCTATCGGGCTTAGGACAAATTAGTTTGGACTAGGCTATACTAGTTAATCCTATCGCGTATGGGAAGAACTAGTTGAGCCTAGGCAAAACTGGTTTGTCCTGAAATCGGGTTTGGCCGGTAACATATACATATACTGTAGCTTTTATAATATTAGTATAGACTAATTAATATTATAAATGCAAAAGTGTGTCTGTATGTCTGTTACCTCTTCACGCCCAAACCGCTAAACCGATTTTGCTGAAATTTGGCATAGAGATACTGTGAGTCCCGGGAAAGGACATAGGATACTTTTTATCCCGGAAAAATTTACAGTTTTCGTGCGATAAACGAACTTTGGCGCAACGAAGTTGCGGGCGTCATCTAGTATTATTATAAATGCGAAAGTGTGTCTGTCTGTTACCTCTTCACGCCTAAGCCCCTGAACCGATTTTGCTAAAATTTGGTAAAGAGATAGGTTAAGTCCCAGGAAAGGACATACGAAACTTTTCATCCCGGAAAAATGTTCAACGGAGTTGCGGGTGTCATCTAGTTAACATCATAAATCGTGCGGGAGCCATTAATTTTTCCGCGATAAAAAGTATCCTATGTCCTTCCAGGGACTCAAAGTATCCCCATACCAAATTTAAGCCAAATTGATTTGGGCGTGAAGAGGTAACAAACAGACAGACAGACACAGTTTCGCATTTTTAGTATTATAAGTATATGTATATAAATAACATATATTTACCTAAATAAGTGTTACAATAAAACTAAGGCGCGACAAACTTTATGAAATATAAAATTAGTTTGAGAAACAAAACTAATTCTGACAAACTTGTAAATAGGTGTCGTATAGTAGCAGAATGTGTCAGACTGGCCAACTTAAAGGGTTCCGTAATATGATTTTTATTTCAGTATTTTTAGACTGTTTTACTGCAAGTATGTATTGATTTTTACTTGTTTTTTTTCTACGTTTCCAAGTGAAATTTAACAGTGAGACCGAATATAACTAATAATAGCCTTATCAATGCTTAATTATTGTTATCTTCGAAGAGAAACCTTATTCTAAAACCTAAATTCATGTCAAGGTTTTCACATAAAAATTTAACCAAACCCACAAAACTTACGTTAAAGAATTTTGTAACAATCATTTAGTAACAACTTTTATTTAAACTGTTCAATTGTAAAGTCAATACACTTGAAAGGAACTTCTGTCTTGAATAACACAATAGAAAATTCGATTTTTCAACACTATTGAGTATTGACTTGCAGTTGCAGACGAATCCGTACAAGTATTTACAATTTTACGCTCCTTTTTTCTTATTTATTATCAGTTGAACTTACTTTGTACCTTTGCTGGCGTTATGACGAAGCAAAAGTAATAATGATTAAGAATTGTTACGTATTATTTACACTAGGCTCCTAGACTCGACGTTCAAAAATAATATTGTACTAATATAATTTTGAATAAAAGTATTAATTGTTCAATTTAAACATTTTTCTTCTTTTCATATAGTTGCTCTTAAGATAAAATAAAGAATATATCAATATAATCAAATGAATCACAAAACTATTACTGAAAATCACAATGTTTTGCAAGTTATTGTTGTATTTTTTCATCTTTTCTTCAAACCAAAGAACAAAAAGTCATACGCGAGCTATAATTAACTCTACAATTTTTAACTGAAAACAATAGTTATCAATATCACTCACGCGAAAAATATTTGTTTCAAACCGGCTTTGTTGACTTGCTGGAATGCCACGTAACTGGTATTTGAAAAAGGATTTTTTATCGGCCACCGATCTCTAAAACAAAGGATTTCATCAATGGAGTTCAGTAACAATGATATATAACAGAGACAGAGCTGACGCGAACAGATCTTCACAATAAATCAAACTTAAGCTACGACAAGCCAATTCCAAGTTGGCTCCAACTAATTCAATATGACAGTTACGATGGTGCTAACGTTTATTACGTATCTTCGAGAAGTTTGTTTTTACCGTATGTGTACCTTAGGCCAAGATGGATGACAATGATTGTGGTATTCACATTGTTTGTTCAGTCGTGGAAAATACTTTAGGGGCTTTAAAATACTTTTGCATGTGAATAGAGTTTACAATAAAAGTGGCAGCGCTGATTGAGAGTTATTTTTCATTTCTATGAGAAATTACCCCAACGTTATAAATGTCCATACAATCATTAAAAAAAGTATTTTATATATTGATTATTTAAACTAATTTTCACACATCTAAAATATTATCACGTTGTTTTGTTTTCGAAATAATAAAATGCATCTGTAGATTCGTAAGCACGTATATTAATAACTAGATGACGCCCGCAACTCCGTTGCGGCAAAATTCGTTTATCGCGCGGGAACCGTACATTTTTCCGGGATAATAAGTATCCTATGTCCTTTCACGGGACTCAAAGTGTCTTCATGCCAAATTCCAGCAAAATCGGTTCAGCGGATTTGCTGGAATTTTTTATAAATAAAGTTTGTAAATGAGCTTCCGAAAAAAGATGAATTTCTGAATGTGTTTCCAAAATAAGCATTTTCTAAATGAGTTTCCGAATTAAGTAAGAATTTCTAAAAAAACCGAAATTGAATAAAGATTTTTGTAAAAGTAAAACCACTTTGTCTAGAATAAGAGAGGAAAACATATAAAATTCTAAAATTTCATCATTGAGGACTTATCAAGTATCTAGTCTAGTCAGACTTACAGTAATCTGACATCCTTGAGAACGCTTCAAGCGTTTCGCAAACAACACGTCCCACTTGTGAGTTTCGTGATTAGAAAAAAGTAAAATTCAAGGCCCTAATTCTCATTCGTCGAAAGTAGTTTTATTACGTTATAAACAAAATTGTAGAATAATAGAATATTATAACATTAAAGGTACAAGTTGGGACCGAGCAATACGTGAAAACTGCAGACGACGTGCGACATTTCGTTTCTATGTATTTCTATTAAATACCCTCCGCAGCTAGTGACACGAAGTTATAGCGACACTTATTCATAGAAATACATAGAAACCAGTAGTGTCGCGACGACACGTCGTCTGATGCCGCTTCATGTAGCCGGCTTCCAATTTGTACCCTTACGCAGCTCCTTTCATTGTTTGATCCAATCCATTAGCAGTCAAGTCATTTTCCTATGAAAACATGTCAGATTAGTAGGGACTAGGTTTAATTTTTTGAAGTGAAAACTTCTTTAGCACTTTTGTGGGATGGGTAAAAACTATGAAACTCGCGTCAGATTCTCGTGCTGATCGAAAAACCGTAAGACGGTTGGATAGTTGTGTTGTAACATCGAAATCGATTGTTTTTTTCGATTGTCGATATTTTTTAATCGATTGTAAGGGTTTCGATTAATTAAAAAAATCGATTTTCATAAAAAATGGGTCAAAAATTTAATCGATTGTAAGGGTTTCGATTACTTAATTAAAAATCGATTTTTTTAAAAATTGATTTTCATAAAAAATGGGTTAAAAAAATTGTAAGGGTTTCGATTAATTAAAAAAAACTGATTTTTTAAAAATTGATTTTTATAAAAAATGGGTTAAAAATTTAATCGATTGTAATTCGATTAATTAAAAAATCGATTTTTTAAAAATCGATTTTCATAAAAAATGGGTTAAAAAAATAATGCACAACGTTAATAATCAAGTTTCCACTTCTGCCGGCATTCCCGGAGTGCAACCCGTCTTTTTTTTTTTTGTCAGAAAAGAACTAGATAGAACAAGCAAGGATTCTGGATACAGCATTAATGTTCATTATTATAAAATTATTTAATATACTTAATTATCAATAAACTAGAGGACGCCCGCAACTCCGTTGCGTCAAAATTTGTTTATCGCGCCGGAACCGTACATTTTTACGGGATACAAACTATCCTATGTCCTTTCCCGGGAATCAAGGTATCTTCGTGCCAAATTTCAGAACAATCACTTGAGCGGTTTAAGCGTGAAGAGGTAACAGACAGACAGACGGACAGACAGAAAGACAGACACACTTTCGCATTTATAATATTAGTAATTACTAATTAGTATGGATGTACAGGCTGTCTATCTTGTAAATTTGACATTTTGCGAGCAAGTGAAACAACCTGCTGTCGAAACATAATTCGAAGTATAAGAATCAGACATCTGTTTTATGCTATTTAAAACACGAATCTCATTATTTTTCTCGAAATATATATTTAAGCTAGCGATATTTTAAGAAATCGTTAACATAATATTACAAAATTGTTACTCACGACTCCGCCTATGTAAATACTACAGTATTGATACATCATAATTCATTATAATATAAACACTACATTTTTTAATATTTTTTTTTCCAATCTCATAATTCAAAACAACACACTTAAAAACTTTTAAATGACGCCCGCAAGTCGCAACTCTGTTGCACCAAAATTCGTTTATCGCGGGGAAATCTTGCATTTCTAGAATAAAAACTGAGTATCAGCTATGTCCTTTCCCGGGATTTAAAGCATCTCTATACCAAATTTCAGTAAAATCGGTTCAGTGATTTAAGCGTGAAGCAGTAACAGACAGGCAGACTTTTGCATTTATAATATTAGTATGGAATATGGATTGCTGTAATGTTATGATTAGGTAAGTTATCGGAAACTGATATTACTAAACTTCAGTAATTCAAACTCTAATCCCTCGAAATAAAGGCCAGGTTGCCATCCCCGAAAGACGATTCAATTCCATTTTTTTGGGCAAATCCATGTTTTAGAGGGGTTCCGTGACGCCTGTATACAGGGTGGTTTTTGCGTGTGGGGGACACGGGTATACAGGGTGCGATTAAAGTCTTGGGAACCGGTGTCCCATGAAATAGGAAGGATTGTTTTTCAATTACACGCCTAACAACTTTGGGGATGTTGTTGACAAGATAAAGTGCTCACACTGTTTTACTTAACGTTTTTAGTAGCGTGCGGTACGGAAATCCTTGTTTATGTACCCTTGCGTAGGGCCTCAGTAAAGTCGCAGTCGATTTGAAGCTTGGAGTTGGATAAAATTAAAGAAAAAAAAAGTTGATTTTGCTAAAATTTGATACGGAGATACTTTAAGTCCCAGAAAAACACACAGGCAAGGATAAATGATACTTTTGTCCCGGGAAAATGCACAACAAAAAAGTTTATTTAGGTTAGTTTCATTGATCAGTAAGAGCCTAAAAATGTTGTGATTTTTGTAATTTCGTTTATTTACACTTTCACCACATATTTTAAAGTAGACGGTGCCTGCAACTCCGTTCGCGTGAAAATTTGTTGTTCTGTACATTTTTCCGTGATAAAAACTATCCTTTGTCCTCTTCTGGGACCTAAAATATCTCCATAGCACAGCAAAATTGGTTCAGCAGTTTGGGTGTGAAGAGTTAACAGACGGACACAATTTCGCGTTTATATTATAACTAGTACGGAGTTCCTCTATTTTAAACAGGTCAAGGAGGCAACAGTGACTCATATGTTTTTCAAAAAGGTAAATTAAATATAAATTATGACGGGATTAATGTGAAACTTTTGCATATTGTTAATTAACTATTATAGTTTAATTTTGAATCAACACAATTCCATAAAATAAGTAACAGATAAAATAAATAATAGAAAATAAAAATAAAACTTTTGAGCCACTGTGCACACCCATGTGTACACAGTGACCCAACCCTGTGGTCCACAGTGGCTCTAAAGGTACACAGTGACTCATCAAAAGGAGTAATAAAAAAATCGAGAATTAATCCAGGTTTTTTTTATTAATTAAAGAAAAAACAAATAAGTTTTTATTTCTCTTACACTAAAACAAATTTAATTGACTTAGTATCCAGTCGAATTAACAATTTTACCAACATTCTACAAACTATGTTAACAATGAGTTTTCTTATAAAATAAAGTAAATAATAATATGTCTACTCTTATTATTATCACAAACTTAAAAAAATATATAAACATTAACAACAGTCTTGCAATAAACAGCCTTATTTATATTGTTAAGGAACCATTAAGTTCTAAGTAAGCTTTACTCAGTCTTAAACTAAATATTTTTATTTACTAGCAGTCTTTACTTTATTAATCAATTATTTAAATCACAGAATGTTACAAAAAGTCTTATAATAATTATTATCAAATCAAAATCAAGAGAAAAAAGTTTGAGTTAAAAACATCATGATATTTTCGAAGAATTTAACCAATGGGTAGACAAGAAAAATCAATAGGGAAACTATAGAATGGCCTAGAAGAGGTCCCAACCCAAGATGGCACTGGCAATATATATTTTAAATCAGACTCGTTTACAAGCGACAGGTCAGGATTATCTGGCATTACAAATCTTTCAGTGCCGGGCTTACGTTTTAAGAATGATATGTAGTAATCAAGGTTACGATTTCTTTCCTCTAATATCTTTCCAATAAACAACAATCTTTGCCTTTTTGATGTTAATTGTACTATGACAAATTCTCCTTCTTTAGGTAAATGAGGTAAAGGGTTCTCTAAGTCTATCTCTGTTAAAACTTCTTTAGCATCTTCAGAGTCATCTTCTTGCTGTTCTGCCCAGTCAATATCATCTTCAGAGTCAGCGAATTGGATTTCTTCATTGTGATTTACTTCTTCTTCGTCGCTATCTAGTACCGTTCGGCAAGTTTTCTTTCTTTTGGCTTCATTTTTTCGTTTAGTAGCACTTTTTTCTTGTTCAATCATGGTCTTTTCTGGAGTATCGGTAGCTATTATGCTACGTCCAGGTCTACGCTTTCTGTTAGATTTTCTAGGACCAGCTTTTATGGGATCTCTAAATTCAAACGGCGATGTAAAACTTGTTTTATTTGTAATCTTAGAGGGGGTGTTTATAATAGAAGATGGCTGGGGGGATATGGCTCGCGCCGTATTTGTGAATGTAGAAGTCGGTGGCGTGCTCGCAAAATCTGGTGCTTCTTGGGTGGGTGCAGAAATTAATAGCGTGCTGTTTGTTAAATCTGGAATTTCTTTGGTGTTTGTAATAGCAGAGGTGGATGGCGTACTTACGAAGGCTGAAGCTGCTTGGGCACTTGTAGTCATAGACATGTATACAAAGGCTGTTTGTGTGACTGTAACGGGAGACGTGGACAAGGCTGTAGCTGCTTGCGCACTTGTAATGGTAGACGTGCTAGGCATGCTTCCGAAGTGTGGAACAGCTTGGATGTCTGTACTTGTAGACGTAAATGGTGTGCTTGTGAGGACTACTTCTGGTTCTGTTATTGGAATGATAGGCGTGTTTTCATCGAGTAAGCTAATAGAATCAGGTGTTGAAGCTCCATCATCTCGATTATCTTCTGGGTAAGGGCGATCAGTCACAGAGCTTGGCAGAAAATCTTCGTCTGTAAATATATGACGATCAAACGGAAAAATTCCACATTTTGCAAAAGAGCTCGTAATATTTTTTGGAGTCATGGCTTTTTGAAGGGCAGATCCAATTATCTCACCCAAGTCGTAAATAGTTACTGGTTTTCCCGGATTCCTCAAAAGCCAGGAGTCAATTGCAGCATTGTAAAAAGTTTTAAATGGACCGTAGATTCCCACATCAAGGGGCTGCAACTTAGCCGATGTGTGAGGATGAAGAGTTAGAATGTGAACCCCTGCATTTTTTGCTAAATCTAGGGCTGCAATACTGAGGTGGGATTCGTGATTGTCCATAATTAAAATAGATGGATTTTCTTTTGAGGAATTGGTGTGTTTCACAAAATGTTTCATTACCTCTGGAAAAATTGTTGAATTCATCCACCCAGTCGGTGTTGCCAAACCAAGCGTCCCAGGTGGTGTATTTTTGATCATATGATCTTTAAAGTTTTTCCTCGGAAAGACCATAACAGGAGGTAAGAAATTTCCACTTGCGCTTATAATACAACACGTTGTTATCAATGTGCCTCTCTCTCCACTAGTAACTTTTCCTATAGTCTTTCGTCCCGTTGGCGCAAGAACTTTTTGTGGTTTTTGAACGGTAGTTGTGGACGTTTCGTCCAAATTGAAAATCCTGGTGCCGTCGGAAAAATGGGGACTTCGAGCCATTATATTTTCAAGGTTGTCAAAATACTTTTCTACATTGATTCTGTTAAAAGCCGTAGCTCTGGCAAGACTGCAGGCTTCGGGTTTTTTCAGCGCTATATTATGTCTGCGTCTGAAACCAATTAACCAATCTTTGCCGGCCATTTGTTTCGCCTCCCAAGATAAAGGCATTTTCAAGTTATTGATTTTTCCACACTGATATGCCAGTCTCCGGCTTTCTTTTGCACTTAATCCATAAAACAGAAGAGCACAATGCGTTATATAGTTTTTTAGTATAATCTCTTGTTCAGTTGTGAAAATCATATTGACTGAATAGTTAGGTTAGTCCAGTTGGTATGTTGTCAAATCTTCCAGCGAAGGAGCATCTTTAAATTTATGATGGTATCGTTTTAAAGTGGCAAAAGAGACTCCAACATTGTCCGAAGCCTTACGTATAGACTCTCCGTTTCGAATTAATATCAATCCTTTTCTTATACTCTCGGCAGGGACATTACCAATTTTTCTTTCTTTTTGAGGTCGTGGCATTCTAAAGAACAAACAATTTTGCCTTTAACTATAGCAATTAAAATAAATAAATATAGAAAATATAAGTATTTAAATTAGAAGTATTAGTACATAGGTACACAGTGACTCACGAGTCACTGTGTACTTTTCAAAATTGAGCCACTGTGCACGCCTACGCCATTTTGAAAATTTCGATTTGTAATAACAAAACCAAAATCCAATCTCGTAAAAAAACTGTATAAATGAAGATTATACTATATCTATCAACCAGCAAATATAATAGTTATAACTAATTGCTATTGTTTTACGCAAAAAAATCCAAAGAAACTTACCTTAAAATTAAAATTTATCAACGCGGAATTTGTTTTCTGTCTATAACACAACCTAACGGCACTCCACCTGCCGGCCGACTAGTTCAAATGTGCTTGAGGGTCACGTGTTACAATGTGTGAAAGAGACAAACCTAATCATGATTTCTCTTAACGTGGAAACTTATATGAGTCACTGTTGTCGACTGAGTCACTGTTGCCTCCTTGATTTTATGTCATGGCCAGAAAGGTCATGTAAGCGGGCCCCTAGACGAGCAATTTCGTTTCGCGTTATTACGTAGTGTGCAATATTGTTGACCGTCAAGGGTTGATATTGAACGCGCCCGCCTTTTCAATCTTATTGTCAAATAAATTTTTCAATTATATTGTTCAATGATATTGCACAATAAACTAATCGTCTAGGGGTCAACTTAGAGAAAGAAGATCTCTAAATGAATTTCCAGCAAATTAGTACTTTGAAACTGTCTGTAGTTTTGTAATGGTTCGACTTTCACAGATCACTGAACTATCGTCTACCGTTGTGTAATACCATCCTTATTTACTTTCGGAATTTATAGGGGTTCAAAGGGGGTATATGAGGCTTAGTTTTAGGATTCAACCATGTAAATTTTATTCCCTAAGTGTCTAAACACACTAGGCTGAATACGCCGGCGTAATTTACGTGGCCAAATTACGTTCAGCCGCTTACGTCTGATGCGACGCACTATATAAATTACGCGAAGAGCCGAAATTTCGCGGCGAAATTTCCGTTGCGGAACGCGCGCGTAAGTAAGTATTTAAAATTCTCAGATGTAATGTGTGCGTTAACGCTTTGGAGATAAGGTTGGATTTCCTATGTTCGGCTTTGATCATTCCGTCGCGTATAGTGTGTTGCTAACTTGCTATACAAAACATTACCGCCGAATCGCTGCCGAACTTTACGCTCGACTCGGCTCGACGGAAATTCGGCTCCCGACGGAATTTCGGCAAAGTGTGTCGTCTGTCGCGTTCCGCCCATATTTTGTATGGATTTGAAACGCGGCGTAAACGCGGCGGAATTTACGTCGGCGAAATTCAGCCTAGTGTGTTTAGACCCTAAGGGTCAATTAACATTATACACATGACCATGCGATGTTTAGTATGGTATTCAACATCCATCCGTACTAATATTATAAATGCGAAAGTGTGTCTGTCCGTCTGTTACTTCTTCACGCTTAAACCGTTGATGAAAGGTATGAAGATAGTTTGAGTCTCGGGAAAGGATAAAGGGTACTTTTTATCCCGAAAAAATGCACGGTTCGATAAGCTCATATTTTAAAAATGCATCGCATCGTCACGTTGCAATGTTAAGTGACCTTAAGCCTTAGCTGTCTAATTGCCGAATTAAGAGACGAATATTAATTAATTAACTGTAATTAAATGAAAATTTGACATATAGCCCACGCTTCATTAAATTGAATTTTTTTTTTATTATTATAAAAATTGGGGCCGTCTATGGGCTGTTCGCCCATATCCTTTTTTTTATTCTATAGAATAGAATATAGAAATTAAATTGAAGTTTAATCATCATATTTTGTCTCATATTGCACCCGTAAGTGTTTTTTCTTTATGACGTGTTACCTCCCAAATGCTCTCTGATGATAACAAAACACAAACCAAGCGTATAGTAAAATTGACTAATTTTTTTTGCGAGATACTGAGAATGATCCGAATCAATGCGGGATTGAGTTGTTTCTTTGCATGTGGATTAATGGGTCATATCATGAAAAAATACTTTAGCAAAATAGACTAAGGCACTTAATAGCTATGTCCACATTATGCAATTTCATCTTCAGTTTTCGTCATCTTCTTTTTATTCAACTTTCATTTTATTTGGCATATTCAATAATTGAATGCGTCAAAATCCACCCGCGTTGAAAGAAAAGTGTCATAGCGAGCGCTATGATTTCAACGCGCGTCACGGGCATGCCTCACGTTTGTTGTTGACTGCGCTATAACGCATGCCCTTGGTGAACAAAAAAAGGCCCAGTGTGGACAAAGCTGATGTTCTTTAACCCTGCAGTGGTCGCGCACCTGAATGTGACGGGAGTGGTCGCGCGGACTACATACGTAGTCCAATTTGAAATAAAGATAAAAACATGTTAAATAATAGTTTATTTATTTTACTTATTAAAATATATTAAGTTTATACATCTTAATCAGAAAAAATCAACAAAAATTAATTACGACCTCTGTATTAAAAGTAATTAAAATAACAAAAATAAAGAGCTTGACTGCGCTTGATACTCTTCCCTATCGCGATCGACTTCATTCAACCACGCCTCAATGTATGCAGCTTGTCGTTCGGCTATTTTTTGTCTAAAAATATAAAGTTATATTATTTTAAAACAAATCAAAATTATAAAACAGAGTTTATTTTACTAGTATGTACTAATATAATATTAAAATACTTATACGGAAATAATAAAAAATTGAACCAAAAAAATACTTACGTAATGGGTCGCGCGGACTACACCTGTAGTCCACGATATTTGAGGGGCTATTGCGTTACGAAAATACGCGACAGGGGCTTGCGCTGCACTGAATAGCTAGATAGGTCATTTGAAAGTACCTACAGGCGCAAAAGTCGCACGCTTACAGTTTTTGAGAAATTTTTGATTTTGTTTGCGTGGACTATATATGTAGTCCACGCGACGACTCCAGGGTTAAAGAATTTTCAGTAAGCCTGTCTTTATAAGAACGAAACTGTAGTCAAAACTTAGTTACGAGAAAAGTTATAATGTCATACTAATATTATAAATGCGAAAGTGTGTCTGTCTGTCTGTTACCTCTTCACGCCCAAGCCGATGATAATATTTTGAGTCGGAGAAAGGACATAGGATACTTTTTATTCCGGAAAAATGTACGGAGTTGCGGGCGTCATCTAGGATTCACTAAATCAGTCATAGTTTTTTTATAAATGTGGAATTCTTTTTGTTACTTTTTCATAAATCTTACAACCGATTGAGATGAAAATCGGAGTTGCTTTAAGGCGACGCCTTGATAATTTGGCTGTAGCGATATCGATTTTTCTCAGCAATGACTAAAGCTAAGAAATTAAAGTTCATTGTCAGTATTTATCATGTCTTTGTCTTTGAATTACCCAGAGCATAACACGATTGGCCAACTTTTATAACACAGAATAATCAATCAAAAAGACCTCTGTAAAAAAAGGATTCCTATTTCGCCAACAGAGGAGAGTGATTTAAGCTTCCAAAATTTGTACATAGATTGGTTCAAGCATACACTTTAATTTGCCCATAGCTTATAATATGAAATGTATATTTTATGGTTTTTAAATTACGCCTCAAAAACAGTTTTGTCGCTTACGCCCTTTCCATTTTTTGCTATTCTATTGCTTGTTTTCTATGAGGTTGGGCCGGCCTCTCATAGAAAACAAGCAATCTACAACATATCCAATACGGTTTTTTACTTTAACGCGGCGTCACCTTAAGCTCCGAGAAAGGAAAACTTATTACGGAAAAATTTACGGTTTTCTGGAGATAAACCAACTTTTGTGCGTATGGCAAGGCACATAATATTAGTATGTATGTCAGCATTTGTACTTTCTGATTAATACGACTTAATTACAATATTATATTAAAAGGTTTTCTCCAGTAATTATGTCGGCTCGTTAGGATTAGGATCAAAATCATTTGCCTCTTAATTAAAAGCTCTTAGTGTTTAATTAAACTGAGGAAGTGTCTTTTGGGAAATTTACACAGTTTGTGATACACGTGAACATAATATTTTGATAATAATATGCTACCAATTTTAAGATATTACATACGAGTAGCTTTGAACGCCGGCTTTTGATTCGACCAAATCAAGAAATTCCGTAACGAAAATAAACCTAGCACCCCCACTTCGACCGGCATAGTGGTGTGGCGTTGAAAACCGTGCATCTTCTAACGTCGTTTCAGTTCGGTAGACTTCGGCACTGTGTTTGTGTGCGTGCGACTAGATGTATGCATGTAGACTAGCTGCTACCTTCAATAGGTTTACCGCGTCAGTCCTTGAGTGCCACACCTATTTTTATTTTTTCAATAGATGATGGCCCTAACTCTGTTGCGCCAAAAGTTTTCTTTTGCTTTTTATGATACGTCTACATAATATTGTGTGGCACGCCTCGACGAACAAACATTTAAGCGTATAAATGGGCTGAGCAGTTTGTGATAGCTTGTAGTGCACGTAAATTTTAGACACAAACTAGCTGTCCCGGCAAACGTTGCTTTGCCATAATATATTTGCCATATTATTTTATTGAAGTGACTAAATAAGTATGTCGCCATGGCAACGTCGATCGCTATCCCGTCGCACAAACGTCACCGCCTTCAGTCTCAGGTTGTAATAATTTACTATTATTTATTCAACAAATGCACTTATTAATATATAAAGTACCCAGTAGCCGATTCTCAGACCTACTGAATATACATACAAAATTTGCTACAAATCAGTAAAGCCGTTTCGGAGGAGTTCGTGGACTAACATTGTGACACGAGAATTTTATATATTAGAAATAAAAATAGCATGCCTTATGTTGCTTCTTCGCACTAGCAAACATGAAATTATGTGCAGAGACCACACAACGCATTCTTTAATATAATATTATATTGACATAATATTATCTAAATATATAAAACTCAAAGGTGACTGACTGACATGGTGATCTATCAACGCACAGCCCAAACCACGGGACGGATCGGGCTAAAATTTGGCATGCAGGTAGATGTTATGACGTAGGCATTCGCTAAGAAATGATTTTGATAAATTCCAACCCCAAAGGGTTAAAATAGGGGATGAAAGTTTGTATATAATAATTCTTCTTAACGCGAGCGAAGCCGCGGGCAAAAGCTCGTCTTCCTATATAATATAATTTACCACAGCAATGAGCAAACACATCTACTCCAGTAATCTCACATAAATCATAAGTCACCAAATTCGGAATTTAATTAATTCCGTTATAAGAAACCTCATAAATTTCCGCCGGGACACAAGACAGAGGTGAGAGGTGGCGAAAAAAATAAAATTAAACATCTCAATAGCCAGGGAAAAAAGAAAAAAAGCCGGGGCTAAGTCGTAAATCTGTCAACACTCTGTATACATGCGCTGACCTGGTTTTCACGGTCAAAGAAAAGATAGGTGAATGTTTTTGCCATGTACCCGGAATTTTTGGCGACGTAGCTTTATTAGGCAAAATACCTATTTAAGTCTAAGGGCCTATTTTACCACTTTCTGATAAAGTGCCGAATAGGCTATTCACAGCTTTTTTGACAGATTCTCCATACTTCATCTGTCAAGTTAAGTGGTGGATAGCCTATTCGGCGCTTATCAGGAAGTGGTGAAACAGGCCCTAAGCCTAATATAAATTTTACTTTATAAGTTCTGCACACAATATTTTGATTGGGTGTAGCGGGGCGGGTCGTTTTTACCCGACTGCCAGGATTTTCCTTACTTATAAGTGGACATCGGATTATAATATGCATTTGCATATGCTAATGCATATAATGGCACTTTGGCACTTTTAGGCGATAGTACATAATATTTTGTTAATTTCTTATTGATAGTGGATATTTTAGTAGTATTATGCCCTCGTAAAATAGCTATCATGTTACACACCGAGTCCACGAAACAAAGGTACGATAGATCAAAATACTTTAATTAATGTGTGGATCCACTCAACCCAGCCCTATTTATAGACTTCCGCAATACACCCGATACTATATTGTTCTAGTGACCTGCCTCGTGGATCATAGAAATTTGAGAACACATTGAACTATAATATACCTCAATATAGATTATATAATGATCATTTTGAACCTTCCATTGAAATGTCGAACCTCCATCATGAAATCTGTCGAGGCATCAAGGATCTTTAGATAGGTATGAGCGGAATATAATTATATATTGATATATTATATTGATGATAGCATCCGCTGTCTATTGACTCAAACTTAAAAAGGCTTTTGAATAAGAGGTCGTGGGCTCGATTTTTGTTGGAATAATTTAATGTACTAATTTTTTTAGGTCTAAGGACAATGCAGGCTGATCACCAGATGATTTGACAAGATGATTAATTCGTGAGATGTGCAAGGGAAGGAGTAGGAGTAAAGGAGGAGACACTGTGCACACACACTTGGGTTCTACAAAATTACTTTTCTAGAGCCCTAGTGTGTGGAGCAAACTAGCCTGATTCAATGGAACCAGTCGCCGTTACCAAAACAAAAGTGGGAAGTGTTATACAGGGTGTAACAAAACTAAGTGATAATACTTTAGGGTGTGTTTGTGTCCCTTACATAGAGTTCGCTGTGAAAGTAGCAGCGCTGAAAGGCGATTTTTTTTTCACTTTTGTGTGGGAAAGGGCCCGTGCGTCACGAGTTTCCCCATACAAAAGTGAATAAAATTTTGGTCTTTCAGCGCTGCTACTTTCACGGTGAGCTCTCTACGAGGAACACGTACACACCCTAAAGTTTGATCACTTAGTTTTGTTACAACCTGTATACTGAAATACAAATAAAACTCTTCCAGAGCATTTGGGTGAGAAAAAAATCATACATTTAAAAAATAAGAGAAGATCTCAAGAGTATTGATACTATTTTGTAGTTGATAAACCGTAAAAAATGCTTGAACACGTCCATTGAAGTCTAGTCGAAGTTTTATACGTCGTTACCGAAGTAGAACCTTCAACACGGGCGTTATTTCATCGCAGAGAGTTTGAGTGTGAAATCGCATTGTTAAAAGACATTTTAGAACAGGGAACGTGCAAAACTATAAGGCTCAAATCACACCGAAATGGCAGCGCAGCGGCGAACATTTTCAGTGTCATATGATTTTAAACTTTATCTTCATTTTTGTAATACATAATATCGCATGAAAAACTTGGAAAGTCTCGCGGCCGCCCGCGACGCCTCGGGCACTCTGACGACTCCTACGCGGCGCGTGGGCAGTCTGTAATGAAGACAAAGTTTAAAATCATATAATGACACTGAAAATGCTCGCCGCTGCGCTGCTATTTCGGTATGATTTGAGCCTAATAAGCAACACATAGAAAAGATTATAACACAAGGTTCTGGTTAGGCCACACAAAATTAGCAGGAGTCCATTGCGAAGACAGAATAAGACCATAGGTTTAGGTGATTTTACACCAAAACAAGATAAGTCAAGGCGTATGCGACTTAAGGCCGTCCCCCGAACAAACGACCTTGGCCATACATTTACCGCGTTGCCGATATCGCACCAAAACCCTATTTTTTACTTATCTTAGTTCAAAATTGACCTAAAAAAAATAAAACGTGGAATATGTAGTTTATGATATTGTCGATCTATTTGCGTGCGTTTCAAATAAAAGTAATTTGTAAATACTAAGGAGATGCTGAACGTATGCTTGAATTTAATAAATTGGTTTTACTTTGGAAGCTGATATGATATGAGTTTATAAGGCTCTAAATACGGTAAATTACGGAATCTCCGTAGGGAAGGCCCTTAATAGCGCTACAACATATTTTAAGTATACGCGTCGCGTTTTATGATAGTTGAATTTTGTATTACATATATTTTTATTATCGCCAAATCACCTATGCTTCTTCTAGTTTCAAACGAGTGAATTGCTACGGTTCTGTGAAATCCTACTCAAAATACCCACGTCCTACGCGTGGAATATAATATTAAAACATTACTCCTTGTTTTTATAGTAAATTTAAAAATATGTAGATATTCTAAACTAAATTTAATGACACAATATCATCATAACTACTGACTAAGAGCGCTTACAAAGAACGGCACTTGTCGACGGCAGCCGTCGACTGCCGTCGACAAGTGTAAAAAAATCAATGAAAAAAACGAGCGACTGACGTCGACCCGTGCCGTCGACAAGTGCCGTTCGTCTGTAAGAAGCCTTATAGCTGAGGCACAAATCACCGCGGTAACCCTTTTTACCTTCAAAAGATCATCAAGAAAACGTTTGCGAATTGACGAAGCGATACATCGCAAACCTGTACGAATAAATATTCCCGTTACGCGTGCTCCGCACTGTAGAATCTAGAAAATACTAAAGTGAAAAGAAAAACGTTCCCAGATTAACCTCACGCACGATTTCACAAGTAAACACAAACATTTTGGGATTAATCCAACGCCAATCACATTTTCTGACCGAGTTTGACCTTATTAAATCATAATAAGTATCTTCTTATATTACAACTAGCTGTCCCGGCAAACGTTGCTTTGCCATAATATATTTGCCATATTATTTTATTGAAGTGACTAAATAAGTATGTCGCCATGGCAACGTCGATCGCTATCCCGTCGCACAAACGTCACCGCCTTCAGTCTCAGGTTGTAATAATTTACTATTATTTATTCAACAAATGCACTTATCAATATATAAAGTACCCAGCAGCCGATTCTCAGACCTACTGAATATGCATATAAAATTTGGTAAAAATCAGTAAAGCCGTTTCGGAGGAATTCGCGGACTAACATTGTGACACGAGAATTTTATATATAAGAGATATACTTTTTTCGTGTCACGGTATTTATTATTTAACTCCTCCGGAACGGTTAGAAATTGAAAAGTCTTTTTACAAAGAATATATTAGCTGAAAATAATAATAGATAATTATATTATAATATAATATTTTATATGACCACACAATAATAATAATGAAGAGGTGAGTGGAAGAATGAGTTAAGTAACATCTTTGTAAATTTACGTTTTTTTGCATAAATGTAGCTCTTAGGACTTGGAAAATGATTTGCAATAAAAAAAATTTGAATTTTACGTATACTTACAAACTTAGCCAGATGATGAAGCAGGTAAGTTACAAGGTTCGTCCAAATGATTATGCAAGAAGCAGGTAACAGCCATTTATGTGTTGTATTACGGAAGATCACTTGAATATTTTACTTTTTTAAGCAATATGTCGACTTTTTTTTTTATTCTATTGGTCAAAGGTGGTCAAAGGCATTGATATTATATAGAACGAGCTTTTGCCCGCGGCTTCGCTCGCGTTAAAAAGTATTAATATTATTATACAGGGTGCAATTAAACCTTCCTGCCAAATTTTTTCCAGGGCTTTGGTATCAGAAAGTCCATTTAACCAACAAAAATTGGGTGTTATTTTTTTTAATGACATATTTACCCCATTTAAAATCGTTGCAGAACGGTCACTCGCGGCGCGGGGGAATGAGATAAGATGCGGGGGAATGAGTGCGCGGGATAAGGCGCGTGCGCGGGGGCATGTCACGCGCGGCCGAAGCATCGTGTCCATTAATTGTAGTGCTTTTTAGGATAACTTTCGAAAGATATTTCTCAATATTTTAATACTGAGTGACTACAAAAGAAAAAATACGCGTATTTTTATTTTTAACCAGGATCAATATATCAAAATTTGGCAGGAAAGTTTAATTGCACATAGACAGACAAACACGATTTCCTAATTTATAATTTTACTAGTAAGGATCAATAATTCATTTTGTAAAATCAGCTTCATCTCTTTTTTCCCGCCATATTTTACTTGACACTGGCCATGGTTAAAAAGCCGAGCGCCATTTTAAGAAAAAAAAACGGTAGTATTCGTTGTCAAAGAGGTGAAAGAGGTTATTAATAAACTAAAAGTTTGGAAACAGTGAAAAAGCCTTTAAAGTATTTAATAAAATAACTCTCGTAGTTTATAAGAGAAAACTATAAAATTGAGAAAATTTAAACTGAAAGCTAAATAATTATTAAATTATACAGGGTGCAATTAAATATTCCTGCCAAATTTTGATATAATGATCCTTGTTTGAAATTAAAATACACGTATTTTTTCTTTTATTATCACTCAGTGCTAAAATGTTGAGAAAAAGCTTCCGAAAGTTATCCTAAAAAACACGACAATTAATGGACACGACGCGTCGCCCGCGCGTGACGAGCCCCCGCGCGCGCGCCTCCCCCCGCGTCAGCCCCTCTCATTCCCCCGCGCCTCTAGTGACCGTTCTGCAATGATTTTAAATGGGATAAAATATTACATAAAAAAATAACACCCAATTTTTATTGCTTTAATGGACTCTTCTAATGATACCAAAGCCCTGGAAAAAAATTGACAGGAAGGTTTAATTGCACCCTGTATACCTAATATTTACCCGGGAATATCCACTCTTTAAAGGATTGCGCTTTCAAATCTTGTTAAAAATACAGTTGTACTTAGTACTTTTTTATCTGAATAATGTCTACATTCTATACAGGGTGCAATTAAACCTTCCTGCCAAATTTTGATATATTGATCCTTGTTAAACATAAAAATACAAATATTTTCTCTTTTATAATCACTCAGTACTAAAACGTTGAGAAATAGCTTCCGAAAGTTATCCTAAAAACACTACAATTAATGGACACGATGCGTCGGCCGCGCGTGACGTGCCCCCGCGCGCGCGCCTCACCCCGCGTCACCCCCTCTCATTCCCCCGCGCCGTGAGTGACCATTCTGCAACTATTTGAAATGGGATAAAATGTCATTGAAAAAAAATAAATTTGTTAAATGGACTCTCCTAATGATACCTAAGCCCTGGAAAAAAATTGGCAGGAAGGTTTAATTGCACCCTGTATAATATCTATGCCTTTGACCACCTTTGACTAATAGAATAAAAAAAAACTCGACATATTGCTTAAAAAAAAGTAAAATATTCAAGCAATCTCCCAGGTGGACGAAAGTTCCGAACAAAAAAAATTGGGTTCCAAATTTAAACGTAGCTACTAGATATAATCGCATAATCTGTACAATTTTTAAGCACGGTCGACTGTGATTGGCTGATAAAAAAGACCATAAAGAATATAAACTACATGAGAAAAAAGAGGAAGAAGAAGTTTAAAACTCAAAGTTCGAATTTCATTTTGTGAAAATTATTTATTACAAAAATACAAAAATTGTAAATTAAGTGGATTAATTATTGAAAAACGAAAGGTAAGCCATTGTAGAATGTAAAAGTAACCGTAAATTGATAAATTGAAGCAAAACTTAACGATATCATACCATGTTCTAATACAAAGTATGTTGTAGTATTATTTGCTTAATTCATGAAGTCCCAAGCGGCCACATCCGGCCGCGATAACAATGAAAAAGCTATTGTGTCTCGTTTTGCCACGATCGATGAGTTAATTGTACAATAATTTACAACTTAAACTATATTAATATGAAAAAGATAGATTATTATTTCATAGAAATTATTTTAATGTATATCAGTATGCAGTTAATTTGGATAATGATGTATATCATGTGTATCATGTGTATATTGTTTTATTGTAACAATACATTAGGTTATTAACTATACTTAATAATTTATGTAAACTGTATGGAAATGTAGTAAATGAAAAATGTTTCATTAATTTCAGATTTTTAGGTCCCTATACAGCTAGCTTCCAACATTTTAGTCTGCAAGCAATAGCTGTTACCTCAATCGCGGATTGTAGGAAATCTTTTGCTCTCGCGGTCGCATGCGACCGCTTGGGAACAAAAGCAGCAAAGAGATTCAAAGCAAGGAGATTTTAGGAGAAGGAAGGTATGGTATTATGAGTGGTACGGCCACCAAGGAAAAATCCTCTGATCAAGTGAGGTGGTATGCAGCTGGCCTGAGCCCACGCGATAGATTTCAGCTGTCGTATACAGGGTGTAAGAAAACAAAGTGTGTATGTATAAAGGTGCGGTCCACTGGATCGGAATCGGAGCGTAGGTACGCAGTGGACGGATTTGTTGCTTTGTATGTATGGTACTAACTACTATGAACTGCACTAGAAGTACTGGAACGTCATTCTGCGCCTGACAAGTATATGACGACACGACGTGCCGTCCGCACCGTACGTCCCGATTCCGACCTGGTGGACGCGCAGCTTTAATCCCCTCCCTATATAGAGTTTACTGTATAAGCCAATCAAGTAGTTCGTAGAGTAGCATAGACAGCTATTCTATTATATTTATAAATAAAATACATAAAACTGTACTGTAATATTATAATATTTAATAATAAAAATTAACAAAAGCTTGTGGATTAAATCTGTTTTTTTTTGGTTAATTTACCTTATTACCCTATTTATTAAGTTATGTACAATATTTTTTATTGAAATAAAACATTTATTTGAGCTCATTTCTTTTTTATTTTTATTTTTTAAAATTTTTGGTATGTTTAGAGTGAAAGGTTTTGCACTTAAAAATTTTAACTTCAGTTTCAAATTAAAAAAATAACGGATATTTATTTTTTTTCTTCTAAGTCCGACCTCTTGTTACGTAGTATACAGTTTACATCCTCTTTGCAATCTCCCGTAATACAACGCATTATATAATGGCAAAATAAATTGATCCTTACTAATAAAATTATAAATTAGGAAATCGTGTTTGTCTGTCTATTTTAAATACCTCTTAACACTTAAACGGCTGAACTGAACATTCGATGAAATTTGATATGGAGATTATTACTTTCATAATTTCGTTTTCTATATTATGTCTACTAGATGACTCCCGCAACTCAGTTTTGATCACATATTTTAGTTTTGGCGGAATTCCTTTAATCTTTCCCCTCTGTCAAATTATAATCCAAATTTCTTTTTGGCCTGTCTGTTTAGCCTTGAGTTTCTTGTCTTTTCAATTGAGTCTTGTTTCATCTCAATTAAAAAAAAGTGATTTATATTTACTTCATGCATGACAGTCTTTACAGATTTTGCTGCATATAAAAGTATGGAACCGAACAACTTCACATTTTTCTTATTTTATCCTAGAATGGAGAATTTTTTATATTTTTTTTTTAACATAATATTAAAAACGGAAGTAATTTACACCTCCTGATACAATTAACAAAAGCCATTACTTGATTTGTGATGGGAAATCATAAAAAGTTTTTTCAAAACTTTAAACGCGATTTACTCGAAATTCGAAATGTGTTACTTGTTCGATTCATCCACTCATGTCTTTAATTATGACTTTGAAAACTTTTAGTCCCCTACGGCGGGATCCGAACTCGCTACCTCTGGCGCCACGGAGTTCAATCATCGTATTTTATGTTTTGGGTCTGGAATTCCTGAGAGATTGTCGTTAGCTTCAATTTTTGTCACGGAACAAGCTATAATGTAGATATTGTTGGTCAATAAATCAGAACTTGATTTTTATTGGAAATTCGGATTCTTTATTAGGATTTTACGGTTAACAACTTGCAAGAAAAAAATCTTGCCAGTTTCAGTGGACCCTTCAGACCTGGTTATTTTCTTGTAAATTTTAGTGGATCTAAGAAATATTATTATAAATGCGTGAGATTGTTGTTTGTCTGTTATCTCATCATGGTTGAACCCACAGAAATAAATCAAGATAGTACGGCTAAGCGGGTGGAGTACGCGTGTTTCAATCTTGCACAAGTGGGCAAGATTCGTTGAACGTTCATTCGGTCAGCGCGCACGTCTCGACTTGATTACACCGGAGCGGTTGTGGAAAAATGCCTCATTGTGCAGTGTCTAATTGTAAAAAAAGAAGTCAAAAGGAGGTATTTCTTTCCACGTCGTGTAAGTTATTTGTTCTAACTAAAAGCAAAGCAAAAATTGACACGCGCGATTCCTTAGCAACGCACGCGCGTCGCCGTTCATCTTGATTTAGGTATATCTGTGGTTGAATTTAACCAGTTTTCATGAAATATTGTATGATGAATATTTTATGAAGTTGTAGGAATAGGCAGCTAGTCAGCTAGGGTAATTTTGTGACAGAAAAAGAAAACATTTAGTTACGGTATAAAACTTTGAAATTTCACTTTTAGTCCACTGATACTCAATGATTTTTTTAGTACTGTTGCGAAGACCCTTTTAATATATCAAGTAAATTGATACGGACCAATAAAACAACCACCACTTTATAAGAAATATGTTTGCGCACCATAAGTCCTGGTATTATGAATGTGGCCTTAAGTCACGTTGCGGTGGTATTATGTATTTGGCATCGCACCAAACAGGGCCAGTACGAGCCTCGTTGTGGCCTGATATAAAGACTCATAATTTATATACCCCCATATCATGTCAGCCTTCAAAAAGTGAAGGCTTTCAGCTATAGTCTATTAATTTTCTAATTTATATGGCTACTAGATGATGCCCGCAACTCCGTTGCGCCAAATTTCGTTTATCACGCGGGAATCGTATATTTTTTGGGATGAAAAGTATCATGTGTCCTTTTCCGGGATTCGAAGTACCTCCATACCAAATTTTAGTAAAATCTTTCAGCGGTTTGGGGGTGAAGAGCTAACAGACATACAGACAGACAGATGGATAGTCAGACAGACAGACACACTTTTGCATTTATAATAATATTTGTGTAGTATGGAAGTATGGATTGATTAATGATAAAGGAAACATATATTATTAATTTTAGAGAAAAAAACACAGTTTTGGCTACCTCAATGAACTGCCCAAAACTGAGTAACTTTCCTAAATAAAATTTCCATGAATCCAATGAACATGAATCCAATTCCATTCCAAGTTAAAAGTAGACAAAATCGTCATATTTTGTCTACTTTTAACTTTCGGCAACTTAATATAAATTCCATGTTTATACAAAGAATCGTTCTCGTATCGATAAATATAAACGTAAATTAATTACACTTTCAAAGGAATCCTTGGGACCGTCAATTAGAAAGATATTTTAGTCAAAGGGTATTTCCTTGGAAATTGCTTAGAATACCTTATGTCTCCAACCATTGACATTTAATTAATTATAATTAATTAAAGTTTTAATTATAGTATATTAATAATATTAGGTTACATATTAGATGCTGGAAAATATTATAGATACTTTGATCATTTTCTTGTAGTTTAAAATAAACAAAATTGTAAATTTTGTACATAATATCGTTTTTGCGTTTGTACATAATATCGTTTTTGCGTTTGCTTTAAAAATTGAGTTCTGAATGTTAGAAATAACAAACGACATTCTGGGTAGGCATTTATGGATGAAACAGCTATCGATAATAATATATTTAAATATGGAAAGACGCCCGGACGTTTTTAGCATTTCTGAGCTTTATTAGCCTAATTATTTTGAATGTACAATTATTATTATAGACATCAGTTGCCGTTCTTCGTTGCCTATCTCTAGCTACAAGTAATAAAGTTCGCACCTATCTTTAGTATCTAGATAATATGAAAGTGACATCATAGGCAAGGTTAAAAGTAGAACATAAAGAAAATAAGAACAGCCAAAAATTACATATTCAAATGATTTTGCAGAAACGTCTGACCTACAAAGTCATCTCAAAAACGGACACAAAAATGACTTGATCGCCTTTGATCGAGCACAAAGCGTTGGGCCTCCCAGGAGATTATAATTTGCATTAAGTAGGTATTACCAATTTCCTCCGAACAGCCTTTATGAAGGCTTAGGCTACTTGGGATATTCTGAATATAATACGTTAAACAAATTTAGATTAGAGTCTAATGCAGTATTTCCCAAGGTGTGGGTCGCGGGTAGATTTTGGGTGGGCCCTGAAACTATAGGACGATTGTCTACTTACGTACGTTTCTTAATTGAAATGGGTGTGGTGACGAGCTTTAGAAAAGGCCCAAGTCCAGCAGTGAACGTCAGTAGACTGACGATGATGATATGGTGGTGAACTACGATAAGAATTAACGGGTAAATGCTGCGGCAGCAACATACCGCTGCTTTTTTGTCTTCATGGCACAAGGTAGGCCACGAATTTAAAATTTCTTGTAGATGGGTCGCGGTCCCGACAAGTTTGGGAAATACTGGTCTAATGTATAAAATTGTGTCGCGCTGCTAGTTGCCAAAAAAAGGGCTGGACAGATTGTGCTGGAATTTCGTGTGCATGTTCTGTGAGTTTGAGAATCGGCCAACATTCATCATTCAACAAGGCATAGTTACTATCGAAGTTTGTCTAAAAATTGGAAAAAGAACAACTATCATTATTTTTTTCAGTCGAAACTTAAGCCAAATTAAAACTTAAGACCAAATTATGCAGGCTGGTCAACAGAGCATCAAACAAGAAAGAAGATCCACGCATCGGATAGGCATGTTGAAAGTCCTGTGCCCGATCTTTCGCCAGTCATGCGTCCCAACTCCCACGAGCTTACGAAATTAAAGAATTAAAGCCTGGTATTTGTGTATTGTGTAGACCTGTAGGCGTAGCATGGTCACCAAAGAAATGGTTTCTTTCTACGGAAGAATAGACAAAATGACAGACAAGACAAAGTGACAAATAGACAATGGAAATCCGCCATTTTGTCGATAAAATCTGTCAGTATGTCGATTCTTTCCCATGTGTACTCTTGTTATGTTAGCCCTACTGGACATAAACGCTATAATAAAATCGGCTACAGAAATCATGGAAGCTATTAAACTTAATATTCTATCAAACAACTCAACTGGTATTTCTGAAATTAATTGTTAGATAGCGGATCCTCACCTTGTGTTTCCTATTGATCAGTGATATTCCCAACTTATAATAGGCTTTTAGAACTTAGATTGCGCAAATCAATGGCTGTCCTAGTTATTGAATTACTGTTTCATTTCCGTATATTTCTATTGTTGGGAATTGGGCTCTGGATTTCGAGATAACGATTGGTGTGTTTCAATTTAATTGTTCTAAAGTATCATCGAGTATTTGGGTCTATGTTTAGTAGGAAGTTGCCAGCCAAGTTTTGATTACAATTATTGTATTTTCCAGTAATAACCTGCTTAGCGGCGTTGTGCACTTTTTAGAATGGCTCAAATAGTTTTAAATTTAAGTCAGGCAAGTGATAAAAAATTTGTAAGATATAAAAGGACAGTAGATCGCCGGTACGGAGAAGAGAAAGTTGTGCTGAAAATGACATTTGACTTAATAACATTAAGGTCCTGTTTCACCACTTTCTGATAAAGTATCGAATAGGCTATTCACAACTTTTTTGACAGATTCTCCATACTTTAACTGTCAAGTTAAGTGGTGGATAGCCTATTCGGCACTTATCAGAAAGTGGTGAAACAAGCCCTTAATTACATGTTGTGCTATCTAAGAAATTGATGAATTTGCAGATGGTTATTTCTTCGGCTTGCTTAAAGTCAATTAAGGTCGTGGTCTGTTCCCTGTGCTTGACATAACTCGATCATATTACATAGTCCGCTGCCTATGAATTCCATAATAGTTCCTATTAATTGTTGACTACCAAATGCTGAATCTGTGAAGCATTATTTTTGTGCTTGAAATAGCCCGACCGTTTTATATGGCATAAAATGTCGCCCACAACTTCGTTGTATCCAAATTCGTTTATCGCGCCGGAACCGTACATTTTTTGGGATAGAAATCCCGTGTCCTTGTCTGGGACTCAAAGTATCTCTATACCTCAGCAAAATCGGTTCAGTGGTTTTGGCGTGAAGCGGTGATTGACAGACAGACACACTTTCGTATGTATTTATAATATAAGACGTATGGATGGATGGATGCTGCCTATCTCTCATAGCACTGATTTTCCATTACTGAATACTGAATCTTCTGGAATTAAATAGGACCTAATTCTGGCACCTGCTCCATGTGCTGAGAGCTCTCTCGCCGAGTGACACTTGACCCGCGCCGTGTGCATAACCTAAATTATTAGAATTAAACATTTTTGGGAACGATACGTATGTGGCCTAGTTACGAGTATTTGGAATGTTAAATGTCGAAGAAATTGATGAATTATCAAATGGCGGAACAACGTAATTTGGTTGCGTTATATCAAACCAAGCTGACAGATCCAAATTATCATTAAATTGACATAACCTGTCCAGATCACATAGGTCCGCTATCAGCCTATGAATCAATATTTTCGACGGTACAAGAATATGCAGTTATTTCTCACTTTGGGATGTGCATTGATGGTAAGTCCATCCATTTTTTATATTCCAACTGCCATTTTCGTTGTAATTATGCTGAAATATGTATGACTTTAGTCGTTGATACTGAGATTAGTGTAGTGCGCAAGCGCGCAAGTAACCTAGCGTCATACCCATACAAAAATAATAAAAAAAGTTACTCTGCGCTGCTACTATCCTAGTGAAGTCTATTCAGTAAATAAATGATAAAGACTGCAAATATATGATGATGTTGAATCCAAAACAACTCCTAACTGGGTTACGGGACAAAGCGTGCACTGAATCACGTGTTTTAATGGAACACCGCATCTGGATAAGTGCAGTTGGCATTACAGAACGATATCATCATCATCCTATTAGTGATGGCCGATTTCGGTAACGCCGAAGCCGATAAATGGGCTAAAAGTTATAAAAGTAGTAAAAAATACAATTCTTTGAATTATCCTAAATAAGTTACAACTTTATGACTGACAAAATAAGTTTTAGTTTTATGCGGATTTGTTCATATCTCAAGCAACTTACAAGTTAAAATTTTGTGAAATTAATTTCAATCTCATAATAATTTAATATTTGAATTCTCGTGTCTATACGATTGATCCCTGATTTAATAACGACAATCACGTAAAATATGTGGCAAAACGAAGATTGTCAAGTCATTTATTTTAAATTTTATTCGGATAAAATGATTAAATAGCATAATTTTGGGTAACAGTTCATTCAAAATCATCTCTCATTATTCTTTGGGCGCTATTTTTTCTAAGCTTACTTATTAGTTATTTGGTCTAAACGTAGACATAATTATTTTCGCCCAAGGTGACCAAAGCCGACGCCGAAACCTCGGTCGGACACTACTCACTATGTAATGGATATTACCCATTTGTTAAGGGATATGTGCGCTACATAAGCCACAATGTAATACGTTATAACAAACCGTAAACTCATCGCACGGAAATCCTATCTATTCAACGCGAAGAGGAGTTTCCGAACGAAGAAGGAATAAACCGACTGACAGACGGACATACAGATATACAGGAATATGATATTAGTATTTGTGATTCAAAAGATGATCCTGTTATACTTTTTTGAACGTGACTAATCATAAGAAAAAATATTCATAAATTCAGTTTTCAAATCATCAAGCTAAAAAAACCGGCCAAGTGCGAGTTGGACTCGCCCATGAAGGGTTCCGCAGCAGCAATAAGGTTTATTTTTTATGAAATTAAGAGGTTTCTGATTTATTTTTATATTTCAGTTGATTTAATGAAAGTTAATTTAAGGTTTACCATTTATGACGTATAAAAAAAACAACTACTGGCTGGATCTCGTCCATACCAATTTTCGTTGGTAGTTTTTATAGTAATGTACATCATATATTTTTTTTAGACTTATCACGCCCCTACTTTAGAAGTTAGAGGGGGGGGGGGTACACACATTTTACCACTTTGGAAGAGTTTCTCTCGCAAACTATTCAAGTTAGAGAAAACTGATATGAAAAACCTCAATATGATTTTTAAAGACCTATCCATAGATACCCCACACGCATAGGTTAGATGAAATTTTTTTTTTTTTGTTTCAGTTGTACCTATGGGGACCCCTAAAATTTTTAATAATTTTTCCATTTTTGTATCAAAATCTTAAAGCGGTTCACAGACTACATCTACTTACCAAGTTACAATAGTATAGCTTTAATATTTTCAGAGAAAAGTGGCTGTGACATACGGACGGACAGACAGACAGACATGACGAATCTATAAGGGTTCCGTTTTTTGCCATTTGGCTACGGAACCCTAAAAAATAGATACTTGCAAATCATGTCACTCGTTCAATTACTACCCAGTAGTTAAATATCAATGATACTCAATACTATTGATTATACCTCAGCTCGTATAGCCTTTGATTAGAAACTAGATAATAGTCTAGAATCTAGAATTATACAACCACTACATGTTCTAGGAATATGAGATGTGCTTTCAGCGACTGTAATGCATAAAATTACACTATCCACTACACACAGTGTTTACTGTTGGCTGTCATATCGTGTATTAGTAATATTATTATGTTACTAAGCACATATTAGATTTATGTAGCTATAAAATTTTCCTAAAATTTTGAAATGTTTTATCGGTGGTGTCGCAAAGTCGAAACTTGTAACCTTTTGGGAGATCGCAGACGACAGACTTTTGTGCGATCAAAGTCTGCGGCTTACATACATTCCGCATGGCGCGCGCCATCAGATTGTATGGAAGCCGCAGACTTTGATCGCACAAAAGTCTGTCGTCTGCGATCTCCCTTTCCCTAAATTGGCATAGGCCAGGCGAAATAGTATTCCTCAAATCAAAGATTTTAAAACTTGGAATAAGCTACGATTAACGATGCTTTTTAAACAAAACCGTTAATTATGTCAATTTTAAACGAATTTACAAAATATCCCCAAAACCCTTTAGGTATACGTATTTTAAGAAAATTGTCCACAAACGCTTCTAAAGCTTTGGGCTATGACTTATGATTGTTCTAACTTGTCTTTTATACACTTGTAACACGCAAATTCTACAACACACAGATTCACCAAGAAAACAACATACGTAAGCTAGTGAGAGGATTTAAAATCTTTCTTACAAAGGCTCGAAACATCTTTGTGAAGTACAAAGAGGAGCAAGCGGCCGTATTTTTTACGCATGACTTTTCATTTTGAGTGTATCATACGGACTTACATAATTTTCCCAAGTCTCTTTGACGGTACATATTGCCAACAATTTTTTACATCGTACGTAAGGGAAATACTCCTGAATATAATATTACGGCCGCGTCTAAAAGCGAGTACAAATTGTTTTAAATATTAAAAAACGGGAATTCTGCAGACATAATTTATACTTCGCTGACCGACAAGATGGAATTTTTGATGTGGATTCATAAGGAAGTAGACGTTGCAAACAATTTTGTCCAATTTAAAAATAATTACGTGGCCACCGCATAGAATTAAATCGCGCCACCGCACACCTTTTCTCGGCATTAGAAAAAACTTCGTTTAAGAAAAGTTACGTTGCCTAAACTTTTGTTCAAATTAAAAGCAATTACATAGCCACCATACACTTTTTCACAGTATTAAAAAAACTTCATTCGGGAAAAGTTACGTTGTCTTTATCATTGAAATCAAACATAGACCAAGGATATTTTGTCAAAATAGCACCAACCAACTCGATAATATATTAAATATATTTCAGACTTTAGCAACTAATCATATTATATTTAGTTTGCCGCGTTTTCACCTCGACGTGTTTTGTATTTAAGGCTTCAGTCTCAAAATCGCCTCCCGCACCGCTGCCACTCCCGCGCCGCTGCCGCTCTCGCTCCGCTGCCCGCTAATTTCAAGACTGTAGCCTTAGGTGTACATAATATTATAATGCCAAATACATATTATAAGCCCTAATCAGTTTACAATTTACATTGCTACGTAACAAGGCGATGTGATCGAATTTCAAGATTATGAACAGACACACACCGTGAGCTGTAAGTCTGTCAATTCAATCTTCATGGGTAGCAAATAAAGTTCACTTTTAAATGGGTCATGTAATAATCGCATCGCTGTGTCACGTTGCAATTCGACCTGGCCCTTTAGCCAATACCTTTTCTTTATAGAATCACTGATAGAATTGGACTCGTGGAATTGAGATTACACGAGTCCAATTCTATACATTTTCGGGTATTCTATAAAGAAGCGATAATGAAAATATCTTGGCTAACTGAACTGCCCCTTAGTAAAACGAAACTCGCTTTAAAATCACTTAGTTTCTAATAACAAAGTCTCCGCTTGCTGGCATCTCCTGACAAATCTAGAGGTCGTTATCTTTAGAATGTATCTTTTATAGCAAACTACGTCCAGTAACTGCTCTACTACGTGTAGTAAGGATAAATAACATTACAATATTTAAGTACCATCGAGGAAATTTATTCCTAGGCAGTTGACGGACCTACGTCATTTGGTCAGCTTATGTCAATTCAATGTTAGCTGTGATCGGTCGGGTTAGACTCAACGCGACCAAATTACTTAGGTCCGCCATCTGCCTAGGAATCAACGGCTCTGATAGTACTAGACCAGCACGAGTCGGCGCATGAGTACCGAAAACTATTCCACTTCAATTTTTTTATGCGATCCTCTTCAAATTGCCCTCCTGGTGATATAATTAATGCATGTTGCCATGGTGCAATCCGGTGCCATATTGTTTAAACAAACATTGTTTAAACAATTGCAAGGAATTGTTATTTTTCAACCGGACAATTTTTTTATATTCTTTATTGAAATACCAATAAAAAAGGTTCTATGACTTTTTACGATAAAGTTTAATATTTTTAAAGATATGAATTTTTAAAGGTTCGAAAAATCTCAAATTTGGGTGCATTCGACCCATGAAAAATATATTTAAGAAAATAATAATGTCTAAGTTAAAAAAATAAAAAATAAATGAAGTATAATATTTAAGGGGGGCTCCCATACAAGAAACGTGATTTTTTGGCCTTTTTTGCACGTAATCAATAATGGTAACAGCTAGGCACTTGAAAATTTCACAAAATCCTTAATCATGTTTGTACTTTAATAATTAATAATAAAATTAAAATAAATTAAATGTTTAAGTAGACAAAAAACACAATTTTTTGTCTACTTTTGCTTAGATAAAAAAAGATATAAACAATGATTTTGTTTTAAATCTCTATTAACGATATTATTAATTATTGTATAGAAAATTTAAAAAAATATATAACTTAGACATTATTATTATTTTTTAATATATTTTTCATGGGTCAAAAGTACCCAAATTTGAGATTTTTCGAACCTTTAAAAATTAATATCTTTAAAAATATTAACTTCATCGTGAAAAGTCATAGGACTTTTTTATTGGTATTTCAATAAAGAATATAAAAAAAAATGTCCGGTTAAAAAATAACAATTCCTTGCAATTGCTTAAACAATGTTGGTTTAAACATTATGGCACCGGGTTGCACCATGGCAACATGCATTTATATCATCAGGAGGGCAATTTGAAGAGGATCGCATAAAAAAATTGAGGTGGAATAGTTTCCGGTACTCATGCGCCGACTCGTGCTGTACTATACGTAACGGTGCGTCCACATTTGTATCATTTGCGCGATCAGATCTCCGATCAGATCTCCGTCGCGATCATCGCACCGTATCAAGTATGCGTGTCATAGTGTGGACGCCTATTAGATCATTCTGCCGATCATGCGAGTATTTGATACGGCATGTATTAGATACGCGGTTAATAGCGATCGGGGCGTATCATGTTACGCGTATCATTTTGACACGCTTCGATGATACGCGACGGAGATCTGATCGGGGATCTGATCGCGCAAATGATACAAATGTGGACGCACCCTAAGTTGTTGATTATTTGACACTATATTCGAATTTCTTTCAATCAAGAACATTGGGCTATGCAAGAAATGTATATGGACCAACAATTTTACACGGCAATCCTAAAGGTATCAACGATAGACGTATCGTAGCAATAATAAACAATCAACATCATATTGTTTAGTATAAGGTTAAAAGGACTTTATTTTACTAAAAAAACAATAAAGATTAAAAATGCAATTTAACACAAGGAAATTATCAAAAATACATACTTGTACATGATAAAAAAAGCCAATGGGGGGTCATGAAATATTTTGTCATGTCAGGGGGGCGTCGCGTCATAAATAAGTTTGAAAAACACTGATTTAGACTGAAGTTATATCACGACATTGAACGCTGTGCAGGTTTTTATTTTCTGATCATGTCAAGTCCTATCTGATAGGATTATCTCATAAAATGAGGATTATACCTGTTCAGGGGTTCAGCATTCTGGAATCTTTTTACTTTGTTTACTTTGTTATGTTTTTATTTATTTATTTTTGTTTGAATATATTGTGACAATTAAGTTTATTAAACAAATGGCAACGTTATGAATGTAAACCTTCATTAGACTTCCACAGTCTCAAGACAAAAATTTGAGAAATCGGTTCAGCCGTTCTCGAGTCTTAGCGAGACTAACAAAATTCTAAATTCATTTTTATAGATAGTCCATACTTCCAGACTAATAGGTATGTATTATAAATGCAAAAGTGTGTCTGTATGTCTGTTACCTCTTCACGCCCAAACCACTGTTACCGATTTTGCTGAAATTTGGCATGGAGATACTTAGAGTCCCGGGAAAGGACATTGGATACTTTTTGTCTCGAAAAAATGTACGGTTCCCCCGCCATAAACGAGTTTTGGCACAACGGAGTTGCGGGCGTCATCTAGTGCTATAATAAAATAAAAAATGCAATTTGAATTCCTTTAAAACGCGTTCAACGATTCGAACTACAATAGAAACAATCTCGGTCGTAACTTTCATCCTACTTCCGTTGAAATATGTCAAGATAAAAGTGAAACAAAATTATCTTGGCAACATAAAGTTTATGTTTCAATTTGATTGAAGAAATCATGCGTTCCAACATGTCATAAATTCAACCGCGCTCATCTTACCCTTTACGACATTGAGAGCCATTAACATAAATATAAACCCACAACTAAAACAATGGGGCCGCCATTACGTGTTTCCGACGACAAAATGGTGGACAACATGTCAAGTCCTTTTGAATAGAATTCTAAGATAGAATACCAATGTGTAGTGTTATTAGTGCTCCCGTATTGTAGAAATTTAGAAATAGATGCAAATATTATAATATTTGCATATTTTACATAGTACGTACAAATATTATATTGTTATGATAAAAATACGTTAAAAGAAACACGCATACTGGCGTCACTAATTTTAAACTAAAAATTGAGTACTAACAAGACAAGAGGTGACGTGAGAAATATTATATTATAAATCTTATAGAAAATCATCAGACTTTACAAAACAATGACACTCAGTGCAATTTGGTACAGAAACCGTGATTAATATCCACATCTTGCAACAATTTCCATCACCTTTTTTGGGATTCACTTCTTAAAAGGGTCCGCCACCAAAAAAAGTTTGAGAACCGCTGATCTGGTGTCTAGACCCACCTTTAAGTATTCAATAATTCCAGGTGAAATATTTGACAGACATAATATTATATTTGACAGGTTCCAACTAAGATCACTCGCCTGAATTATTTGGGAAGGCTCATTATTTTGGCCCTCGCTTGAATTACAGACCTTTATGAAAATAAAACGACTTGAGATCTAATTTAATTTTAGTTATTACGTTTCAGGTACGTCCACTTTTCTAAGTAATTTACGATATAATATTTTTAGGTAAAAAGCTCTCAAACGACGGTAATTATTTTCTGGAGGACATTCCATCTACCTTAGTGTATCTGTAAGAAATCGTTTTGTTTTTCAACCGATTTCAAAAAATTAGGAGGTTTCGCGATTCGCAATTCATCCATATTATACAGGGTGTAACAAAACTAAGTGATGATACTTTAGGGTGTGTATGTGTCCCTTGTAGAGAGTTCACTGTGAAAGTAGCAGCGCTGAAAGGCCCATGTTTTCACTTTTGTATGGGCAAGCGCCCCGGAGTCACGAGTTTTCCCATACAAAAATGAAAAAAAAGGTCTTTCAGCGCTGCTACTTTCACAGTTCACAGTTTTCACAGTTCTATAAGGAACACATACACACCCTAAGTATTATCACTTAGTTTTGTAAGACCTTGTATACGAGTATTATGCTATTTATGTTTGTTTGCGTATAACTTCGCCGTTTGTAAACCGGTTTTTGATGATTATAATATTTTGTTGGAAACAGGATACTTCACAAGTGGGACATGATAAGGAATTTATATTGTACGGGAGCCCTAGATTCTGATTACTAACAAGCTAATTTTTTGTGAGTAGCTACAACAACATTTTTATTTTCGGAAATTCTCGATAGTGGCAGCTAACAGAGATAGAAGGGATTTCATACTTTGACTAGATGGTCCTAAAATATGGATTGTTTTATTTGTAGGACAATGTTACTCTTAAATTATATAACTATTAACCTACCAGTATACAAAAAATCAGCTGGTTAGGTTTCCGTTTTAGGGTTCTGTAACCAACGAAACTTGGTTGGGTACGTAAAACGGATGCATAATAATGCAGATTACTATGTGATAATAATTTGCAGGCGTCCTTTATATTATTGGTACTATCATAACAGTATTATGCATGGACTTATCAATCCAGTCATTCTTAGAGTTATGCCCGTTTTTACCAAAAACACCTAAAATTTAGGTGTCCCTTAAGGGCGTTCCTTACGGAGATTCCGTAATTCACCGTATTTCAAGCCTTATAAACTCATAATTTGAAAGCTACAGAGTTATAATAAAAATACAGCAATAATCTTCAGTATATCAATATTTCTTTCCCCGTTCAAAATTTTCTATTTTCGTTTATTATACTCATGATATCAGCTTCCAAAATAAAGCCAATTTATTGAAATTCAAGCATAAATTCAGCATCTCCTTAGGATTTACAAATTACTTTTATTTGAAACACACGCCAATAGATCGATAATATCATAAACTACATATTCCCCGTTTTAATTTTTTTTAGGACAATTTTGAACTAAGTTAAGTAAAACAAAAAGGGTTTTGGTGCGATCTCGGCAACGCGGCAAATGTATGGCCAAGGTCGTATGCTCGGGGGACGGCCTTAAGCCAATATTCCAAGTTTTGTTCTTGATGAATTGACAACCCCGTAACTCTTAGGTGACGTATATCACTACATAGTATAAAACAAAGTCGCTTTTTCTGTCCTCATGTCCCTTTGTTCCCTTTAATTGCGGTTTTCTTTAATAGATAGAGTGATTAAAGAGGAAGGCTTGTGATAAATATGTATATTAATTATGGTAGTTCGCTATTTTACAAGTAAAATATCAGACGGCCATTCTATAACAGATTCATTGTCAAGGCAACCGTCGTCGTCGCTATATACGTCACCTAAGTGTACGGGGTCGTCATTCGTCAATTCATCCCGTAAATTATAAACGTCACCTAATGGTTTGACGGATGAATCGCATAATAGATTATTTTATTTCAAATAAACGTCACCTAAGAGTTACGGGGTTGTCAATTTATCAAGAACAAAACTTGGAATATTGGCTTAAGGGATACCTAAATTTTAGGTGTTGTTGCTGAAAACGGGCATTAGTGAATTATTATTAACGCTTTACTAAAATAAAATAGATAAAGTAACAATTTCATGCAAAAACTACTGAACGGACTTAGAGCGCTTACAGACGAACGGCACGTGTCGGCGGCAGTCGACGGCAGACGACGGCACGTGTCGGTGGCAGTCGGCGGCAGTTGACGGCAGTTGTCGACAGTTTATCACGCTTGCAGTTGTGACGTAACGCGTAAAGGTAAGCGTCCACAGGTCGGTATCGTACGCAACTGACGTTTTGCATCAAACGGATAATTTTTTACAGTAGATCCACTGTATCGGCAGCGTACGGATTACCAACTAGCCAGTATGTTTATCTTCAAATTAATCCAAACAATGTTCCTAATCGAAAATATTCTGCTTTCGACTTTTCCAGCCACACCCCCCTTTTGAGCATTCATTCACTAGGCTATTCGGTAATCCGTACACTGCCAATTCAGCGAATGAACTGTGAAAAAAATGTCCGTTTGATGCGTGACGTCCGTTGCGTACGATACCGACCTGTGGACGCTTACCTTGCGGGGGTACGTCACAACTGGGGGTCTACCACCAACTCTCTTAAGCAACACCGTTTGACAGAAATAAACATTTATTACTTTTACGTCAAGCTAGCGATCTTAAAAAGTTGATATTTCACAGCGGATTTAACATCGTTTTGCATTTTTTACTGTTTTTTAGTAGAATTATATTTAAAAAGTGAGTACGGTAATGTTATTGTAATCTTACAACAAAGTGTTCTGGAAACATGATAGTTTTGGGAAAGGTCGTGGTAGGCCCCCTGCAAGCGTCATAAACTGTCAACGACTGCTGCCGACTGCCGCCGACTGCCGCCGACACGTGCCGCCGACTGCCGTCGACTGCCGCTGACACGTGCTGTCGACACGTGCCGTTCGTCTGTAAGAAGTCTTAGACAAAATTTTGTCTGACAGTAGCTCACGCTCTGGTTTATAAAGTGGGCTGCATTTGAAACGAGAATAGTACATAACATTATTCCCCTGGGACAAATACTGTAAGTTACGGTAAAACGCTAATGTAAATAATATAATGTACAAGCTTTAACGTTTAATATGAAACTGTTATAACTTGTTTCATTGCTATTTCAATGTTTCATTCCAACTTTTCACGTAAGGCTTCTTACAGACGAACGGCACGTATCGGCGGCACGTGTTGGCGACAGTCGACGGCAGTCGGCGGCACGTGTCGCCGACACTTGCCGCTGACTGCCGCCGTCACGTGCCGCCGACTGCCGTCGGCTGCCGCCGACACATGCCGTCGTCTGCGGTCGACTGCCGCCGACGCGTGCCGCCGACACGTGCCGTTCGTCTGTAAGAGCGCTTAATGAGTGAAAAAACATTTTTCAGCATTAATATACCTGAAAATCGACTTTTGATCCTATTGGCTTATGTTAAACAGGCACGTATGTAAAACGTAATAATATTATCACGATACAAGCCTTTACGCATTACGGCGCGTTCAGACGTGCGCGTTTTCCGCGTTTTCTGCTGTAGCGTTTGGGAAAACCTATTTTATTTGGATAAGCCTAAGCCTATATACTACTCGTATGTAAAAGCCGAGCTTTGTGAGGGCTCGCGTCGTTTTTCTGCGTGGTAATAATCTTTAAGGCAGTTTTTTTTCATATTTTAATAGTAACTAAACGCGGGAATTGTACATTTTTCCGGGATAAAAAGTATCCTATGTCCTTTCGCGGGACTTAAAGTATTTCCATACCAAATTTCACCAAAATCGGTTTAGCGGTTTGGACATGATGAGGTTACAGACTGACAGGCAGACATAATATTACAAAGGGACAGACAGACACACTTTCGCATTTATAATATTAGTATGGAAGTATGGATGATTGAGATAACATTGTCATGGATGTCTTTATTTTCACTAGGATCACAGGGGGTGTATAAAAGACCTGTCTCCCAGGGGACATTTTACGATATTATGGCAGCGTTAGTTCTGCTTTTGGCCACGCGCCAAACCAGCCTAGTAAGCCTGTGGACGCGCCTAAACCATAAATCTAGGATGGTGTCTAAACTAGATGACCTAACTCATGACCTAACTCATCAATCTAATCATTTTTTAGTGGAGCCATAATATACACAACAGTAGACTAGCTTCATACTACACCACTTGATCGGCACTCATGACCGCGTAACAAAAATTATCGCGTACGCGCATTGGACTGAAGTTTACACCGGAGCCAAGCGAAGTAGCGTTGCGGAGACTGTGTTTTTAGGGTTAAAACGGGACCCTATTACTGAGACTTCGATGTCTGTCCGTCTGTCCGTCTGTCCGTCTGTCCGTCTGTCCGTCTGTCCGTCTGTCCGTCTGTCCGTCTGTCCGTCTGTCCGTCTGTCCGTCTGTCCGTCTGTCCGTCTGTCCGTCTGTCCGTCTGTCCGTCTGTCCGTCTGTCCGTCTGTCCGTCTGTCTCCAGGCTGTAACTCAAAAACGGTAATAGCTAGAGAGTTGAAATTTTCACAGATTATGTATTTCTGTTGCTGCTTTAGCAACAAATACTAAAAACAAAATTAATTAAATATTTAAGGGGGGCTCCCATACAACAAACGTGATTTTTTTGGCCTTTTTTGCTCTATATCAATAATGGTAACAGGTAGGTACTTGAATTTTTCACAAAATTATTAGTTATATATGTACTTTAATATTTAATAATATTATTGAAATAAAATAAAAAAATAAGGGGGGCTCCCATACAAAAAACAAAATTTTTGGCATAATTTTGCTCTTTAATGGTACGGAACCCTTCGTGTGCGAGTCCGACTCGCACTTGGCCGATTATTTCAAACCTATAGAATCGCTTCGATTTCCTGACCTTGCTCAGATTAGCGATTCTATGGGATATAAAAACACATTCTTTGTAACGCATTTTTGCTCAGTTTCAGTGGAAACGCAGCTCAAACTTCAGCTCTTTGTTGAACGAATTTCATTTCAAGGACACGCCTGTGTTCCTCTACTGTAAGATATTTATACTGTGGTATATTACCCAGTGACACGCCCCCACTCCATCAATCTTACATGTTATTCTCATTACCTATCAGGTACTTACTCATACACTACAAGAGGGAAAAATCCGTACTTTCTTGTTCAGAAAATCAAGTAAAGTTTTGGAAATGAGGTGTTCAAAATGCCTGTTTTGACTCCGGAATTGTGCGTATAGGAATGGAAAAAACAAATCTAGCGATATCGGTAATTTGACGACCTATGTGGCTCAATTGGTTGAGTGTGTGGCAGCTCAAACCGGGGGTCGCGGTTTCGAATCCCGCCGACGAAACAAAAAGTTTTCAATGTTCCCGGGTCCGGATGTGTATTTTTATGTGTATCATATAATAAAAATCTCAAATATATGTATAGTATAAAAGACAAAAGTATTAAATATATTTCCGTTGTCTGGTACCTGTAACACAAGTCCTTTAGGTACTTAGCACGGGGCCAGACTGACGTGGTGTGAAGCGTCCATAGATTTATTAAAATGCAAGTTTTGATTAGTGCTTGAAGCCGGACTTGTGGTAATAAGAATGGAAAAAACGAATCTAGTGAGATCGGTATACCATCAGTCCTGCAGCCTACTACATTCGATTAGCCTTCCCCTATATGGGAGCTTTGAAGATATCTGGGGGCACGGCAGTGCCCCAGCCAAGCTTTTTAGCAAAGGCACGGCCGTACCATACTTTTCTCTAAGCGGTTCGTGGCTATTTCACACCCCCTTTATCTTCGATGTTAACAAAGCTAGGGATTTAGAATTTCGGTCATTAGGAGCAAGTATTAAAACTAGCTTAACCTCCAAATTACATGAAATTTCGATAAATAATTCAATAGTTACGGATGATCAAAGTTACTACATTTTGTCACTCACTGACTGACAGATCATCAAAATTCTAAGGTACTTCTAGCAGACTTAGAACCTTGAAATTTGGTACTCGGATAGGTCTTAAATTCACAATGAAAGGAAAAATTATGAAACTGGCCAAGTGCGAGTCGGACTGGCGTACATAGGGTTCCGTACTGTAAATTTGTATGGGAGCCCCCCTTAAATAATAAGTTTATTTATTTTTTGACGTGACAACGTCTTATAATTCGATATGGGCTGCGCGCACGAAAAAACATGACGCAATATGCGGCGTTACCTCGCTCTGAGGCGTTCCATTTGAGTTGTTTAGCAGAAATGTACAGTCGGGGAAAATTGTGCTAAGCAGAAATGTACAGTCGGGGAAAATTGTGCTAAGCAGAAATGTACAGTCAGGGAAATGAGTTGTTTAGCAGAAATGATCAGTCGGGAAAAATTGTGCTAGGCAGAAATGTACAGTCGGGGAAATGAGTTGTTTAGCAGAAATGTACAGTCGGGAAAAATTGTGCTAAGCAGAAATGTACAGTCGGGGAAATGAGTTGTTTAGCAGAAATGTACAGTCGGGAAAAATTGTGCTAAGCAGAAATGTACACTCGGGGAAATGAGTTATTTAGCAGAAATGTACAGTCGGGGAAATTAGTTGTTTAGCAGAAATGTACAGTCGGGGAAATGAGTTTTTTAGCAGAAATTTACAGTCGGGGAAAATTGTGCTAAGCAGAAATGTACAGTCGGTGAAATGAGTTGTTTAGCAGAAATGTACAGTCGGGGAAAATTGTGCTAAGCAGAAATGTACAGTCGGGGAAATGAGTTATTTAGCAGAAATGTACAGTCGGGGAAAATTGTGCTAAGCAGAAATGTACAGTCGGGGAAATGAGTTGTTTAGCAGAAATGTACAGTCGGGGAAATGAGTCGTTTAGCAGAAATGTACAGTCGGGGAAATGAGTTGTTTAGCAGAAATGTACAGTCGGGGAAAATTGTGCTAAGCAGAAATGTACAGTCGGGGAAATGAGTTGTTTAGCAGAAATGTACAGTCGGGGAAAATTGTGCTAAGCAGAAATGTACAGTCGGGGAAATGAGTTGTTTAGCAGAAATGTACAGTCGGGGAAATGAGTTGTTTAGCAGAAATGTACAGTCGGGGAAAATTGTGCTAAGCAGAAATGTACAGTCGGGGAAATGAGTTTTGACGTGACAACGTCTTATAATTCGATGGAGCCGGCTGCACGCACGAAAAAACATGACTCATGCGGCGTTACCTCACTCTGAGGCGTTCCATTTAAGGCTTGAAGTGCAAGCGAGAGCGCGGAACGAGCGACAAAGAGCCACGTTGTCACGTTCAACTGTCGTCAGTAAACCGACTTTACAGACAACCGTTTTATTATTAATTACGAGTATTAAAGTTAAAATAAAATTGAGTATTTTCTGAAATTTTCAAAAACCTTACTGTTAACATTATGGATATAGAGCAAAAAAGGAAAAAATCGAGTTTGTTTGTTGTTTGTTTGTTTTACCATTAATTAATTTTATTAAAAATTTATTTTATTTTAATTGGACTATTAGCTTTTGTAACGACACCAGAAATATTATAATTTGTGAAAATTGCAACTATCTAGATTGTGGTTCTCGAGATCCAGCCTGGTGACATACGGATGGACGACAGACAGACAGCGAAGACTTATTAATAATAGGGTCCCGTTTTCATCTTTTGGGCAGGGAAACCTAAAAACTGAAAAATAATAAAATAGTACTTTCTTAAATAAAACAAAAGATTTTTATGTTTGTAACTGCAAGAACAGTACCTAATACCTATGAGTTTCGACTGCATATCTTTAAGTTAGTTATGTTATACATGTACTTAATGAAATGGTATTAATTAAATAAAAAATAGTATTAACAACGTTAACAATGAAACAATAATTAAATTCGATTAAAATATTTAAATGTAATCAGTAAGGAATACACTCTTACTCGCTCGATAAGTATATGCAGGCCTGTCTCACTTCCATACAAACGGCGCGGAATCGCCGAGATATTTACCTACTATTCTGGAAAACAACCTAATTTCAACCTTTTGCATAGCGCTTAGCGTTCATAGTACAATAACTGTCTGCCGTCTCGATTCAATCTGCCAGGGCTGTCAAGCGAGCGGCGCGGCGGCGCGGGGCCGGGTACTATTACTTTTGTTTCGCGGATGTGTGCGCTGCGTATGCGACAAGTCGAGCGAGTGCCAGCCTATCGAGACTAGTCCGGTGACCGGACGCTTGCGTTTATCATACCTAAGCTCGGGAGTGAGACTTCTGTACCGTAAGGTACTATTATGTATTCTGTGGTATATGGGAGTTTGAAATAAGGTGTGCTCCTTTCCTGCAAGGAACGTCGAGACGCTTACATCAGTGTAGCTATGCATTCAACGGTAATGCTATAGGCTAAAAATGACCACCTTCAAGTTTTAAAGCTTAAGAGTCAATTACATATGAATATATTATAATTACGTTGTCCACCTATAGATAGAACTAACGAAGCCTCAAAGAAAAAATATAAAGGAGATAGAGAAGGGTGGTAAGCTAAGTCCAGTCTACAGACAAGTTATAACGTGACCTGAAAAGAGAAGAAAAAAAATCCTTCAAAAAAGAAATGAAATCCCATCAAAACATGAAATGTAAAAGGAGCCAAGCAAAATATTGAATAGCTATTCAATACTTTTGTCGTAAAAAGTTTTCAGATCACATTCAAGCCAAGCCTTCAACTTATTTTGTAATTTAAATCAACATTCAGTAAATGTATCAATAGATTTCTTTATTTTATAATTATTAAAGTGGCTTGGCAATGAGCATTAGAGAAATAATATAATATATTGGGTACCATCGGCCACATGCGTCGTTACATACTAAAACACTTTACGCTTGCCGTCTTTATAAGTATGAACTCCTCCAAATATTATGCAGTTTTATATTTGTTTTCCTTGTATACAAGGAAAACAAATTTTGTGCGTCGGATATCTCAATCAGATATCCGACGCACAAAAGTTTGAATCAATCAAAGAACAGTATTACGCGCGTCGAATATTTTATCCGTAAGCGTTACATCGTTTTGAAAAACCACAGAACGTCCCCCACCGGACAGGGGACAGATCTTCAACATTTGTCATTCCCTCGAAAAAATTGCGTCCGTTTTTATCAAAATAAGGTCCCTAATGGTGAGTGGTCGCGAATCGATACGAAGCTAAAAGCTTCCATTTGTATTCTTAGCATAATTTTTATTATGGTGGCAATCGTGAACTCAATTTGTACTGCATTTACAAAGTCAGCAAAGATAGACTGGAAGATACGACAAGTTACAGAAATATGCTTTTTGATTTTAGGAATTTGCGTTAAATTGAGAATTGCACCTCTGTGCAGAATTGCACAGAGGTGACGTCGCAATATTATGACTACCATCGATGCTTGAAATCATGCAAGGTTTGGGTCGTCGTTTGGATCAAAAACATTACAACACGTTACAATACATACAGCCTAACACCGCGGTAGGCGAATCTGTCAATGCAATATGTGCATCTTTTTATAAAATGAGGGGCAAAGGAGAAAACGGGTCACCTGATGGAAAGCAACTGCCGTCTTCTTCTTCTTCTTTAATAATGCCCTCCCTTGAGGAATAGCCAATGTCAGTATAAAAGAGAGACTATAATAATTATTGTCGAAGGTGAAAACTTTGCACTATAGGTAGTGGCGTTTGTGAAAGTATAAGGTAAAAAAAACATTCAAAAACCGGATACTGGTGATTCGTGAATCAGTTTCCTTATTAAAATAAATCTGAAACAATACAAAACATGCAAAAATTAGTTTATTAGTATAACACACACAATTCTACAACTTAATATTATTATTGTTAGTAGAATTACATAGAATATCTACAAAAGGAGTATGAACTAAGGATAAAAGGGAACGGAAATCAGAAGGACGAGGGATATTAGGGGGTAGTGAATCGTATAGTGAAGACAGACGGTTTGGACAGCTAAAGAAAATATGTTCAGTAGAGCCTTCGTCAAGTCCGCACTCACATAGCGACGAATCTCTAACCCTAATTTTGTTGAGGAAGACAGGAGTACAGGAGTGGCCTAAACGTAATCGACAAACTGTGGAGGTTACAGACTTTTTAGCCTTCCTGTATTTAAAAAACCAAGGTTTTACTGGTACCTCACTTTGTAATGAAAAATAAAATTTACCCTTAATCCTTCCTGATGCAGTCCAATATGCATTCCAATCAGTCAGCAAATGTTCTTTAGCTAATGGGATAAGATCGCTACAGTAAATTTTGGAGTGGCCAGGACCACCCGTGTGAATAGCCTGTTTTGCATAAAGGCAGCGCTTTCATTGCCTACTATACCGCTGTGCCCGGGGATCCAAACCATCTCAACCCGTATATTTTGTGAGTGGCATTTAAAGAGAATATGTCTAATTTTTACAATAAAAGGGTATTTAAATTTAGATCGAAAAGGGTTGGCCAAAATAGCCTGAAGGCAACTTTGTGAGTCAGAAAAGATGACAGAATTATTAAGGCGGCGAGATTCTATAAACGATAGAGCTTCAAGAATTGCCACAGCTTCCCCAGAAAACACAGAAGATGTGGCAGGCAGTTTGAAATTTAAGATAACATTGACTTTTGGTATCCACACTGCTGAACCCACACAACCTTGATTATCAAATTTAGACGCATCAGTGTAGATGTGATACCAGTTTTTATATACTGAATTAATAATATCTTTAAATAGACTGTTGGCTGATGGAGAGTTTTTAGGGATACCAGAGTTAAGGGAAATACAAGGAGGATTAACAAGGGATTTATAAGGAACTTCATAAATAGGGAGTAATTTATTTTGGTACACGGGACAGGGTAAACTAGTGATTTTTTGGTAACTTTTAAGTAAACAGGGACGGTCTTTATGAGTCCAGTAAGATGAAGAGTGGAACAGTTGAGATAGGGAATGTAACTTAGGAATGAGAGGGTAATGGGCGAATTGAAGGGCCTTGAAGAGGAATCTATCCGATAGATATTGACGTCGCAAGCTTAGGGGAGGATCTGCACACTCAACCTGTAGGGCATTATTTGCAGTTGACTTCATCGCCCCAACTATCAGACGGAGGCACTTAGATTGGATTTTGTCCAATTCTTTCAGAGCAGACTTGTTACAAGGCTCTAGAATTATAGATCCGTAATCTAAGTGACTTCTAAAAACCCGTTATAAATTAATTTCTGAGTGTAAGTGTGAGAGCCCCACCAGATACCAGAGAGACATCTGATGATGTTAATGTTTTTTTCACATTTTTTGATGATATGGTTTACATGATGAGCCCCTGTCATTTTGGAATCTGAGTAGACCCCAAGGAATTTGATGTTATTAGAAACTGGGAAAACCATACCATCAAAAGATATGCAAACGTCAGGGATAGACCTACGCCTAGAAAAAACGACAACGTTGCTCTTCTCTACGGAAATGCTAAGACCATGATCAGTCAGCCACTCGCAAAGGTAAAAAAGGGCAGAATTAAGACGTCCCTCCGCCTCTGAAACAACTTTGGAAGAAGCATAAATGGTTATGTCGTCCGCATATTGGGAGATTTTGCAAAAGGACAAGACGAATAAATGTAAATTATAGGAGTAAAGGTTATATAGGGAGGGACTAAGGACCCAACCTTGGGGGAGACCTTTCCAAACCATTCTAGAGATGGGAGGAGAATTTTCATGGGAAATAACTATGGACCGACCGGAGAGGGAATTGCAAACGTAGTTAGCTATCTTTACAGGAATACTCAGCTCTAACATGGTCTGCCTGAGCACCGTAAGTAGGACGTTATCATATGCGGACGACACATCCAAAAATACCCCACCAGAGTCTCTTCATTCGAGAAAGCAATTCGAATGTCTGAAACTAATGTACACACATTATCCATGGTACAAAAGCCTTTACGAAACCCGAATTGATTTCCAGAAAGAATACCTTTACTCTCTAGGAACCAATTAAGTCTGTTTTTAATTAGATGCTCCAATATTTTTGAGAGAGTGGAAGAAAGAGCTATGGGACGGTAACTGGTTGGATTATTTACAGACTTGCCCGGCTTCAAAATAGGGAGAATAATTTGGCATTTCCATTCATCTGGCGGGCATTCTGATTCAAATATGGAATTGAGAAAATCGAGAATTAATTTTTGTGTGGTAAGACTGCTATTAACAACAAAAGAGTATGGAATACCGTCAGCTCCAGGAGCAGAATCTTTAAGAGAATTAATAACTAATTTAAACTCTTCAAATGAAAATGGGGCATCAAATTCGGTGGAAGGAGATGAAGGAGATGACATAAATTTTTGGGACTCTTCATATGTCGGAACCCAAGGAGGGGCAAGTTTTTGGGAGAAATCATGTAACCAAGGAGAAGGATCATTGGATAGAGGATTTGAGTTGGAGGAAAAGGAGCCACGAAACTTTTTTAAATTGTTCCAAACCAAGGACGGGAGAGACTGGGGAGACAAGCTCTCACAGAAATTATGCCAACCCAGACGCTTCTTATGAGAGAGAAGACGATTTGTTTCTGCTGCTACTCTTTTGTAATCATTATAATTTTCCAGGGTCATGTTGGATGAGAAAGTTCTCTCTGCCTCTTTGCGTTTTTTACATGCAGAGGTACACTCATGATCCCACCATGGAGGAGACGAGATACGGTCACAATGAGAATTACGCGTAGGAATAGCAGCATGCGCGCTTTCAAGAAGCGCCTGCGTTAATCGGGGATATAGGTCATGTACATTATTGCTGTTAACAGGGGGAAAAGAGGCAGTAAGGTCTTCAGAATGGATTCTAAATAAAGGCCAATCAGCGTCGGAAATTTTACATTTAAGTCTAGGAGGATTCTTAACTATATTGGGAATGGAGGAAAGATACCAAGTAATGATAATGGGGAAGTGATCACTGCCACAGGAATTTGGTTCAATAGACCATGAGACCTGGGAAGATAAGGAAGGGGAACAGATAGATAAATCTACTACTGATCTGGGATTTTGGGATGGGAGAACTCTTCGGGTAGGGGCTCCGTTATTTAAAATAACCAAGTTAATTTCATCAAGGTGACTAATTAATAAATCAGCAAGGGGGTCACGATTATGAGAACCCCATGTGTGATGTTGCAAGTTTAAGTCTCCTAAAAGGAAAAGAGGAGGGGGAATGAGTCTGATTATGGAGAAAAGATCAGAAAGGACTGTGGGAGTGGGGTCAGGAAGGTAAACAGACAGAACGGAAATATTGTGGATCCGAACAGCAGTAATGTTAAAATCACTATGTGGAGGGAGGGGGATAGAATTAAACATCACAGACAAAGAAACTAAAATAGCTGAACCAGCTCTTCCATCATTTCTGTCATCCCGGAGACAGGAGTAGCCAGGAACTCTAAATTGAGAACCCGGCCTCAACCAAGACTCCTGAATGGCAAAAATGATAGGTTTAAATTTATTTACAAAATATAAAATATCATTGGATTTATTTCTTATGCTACGACAGTTCCATTGTACTAGTGTCCTCTGGATCATTATTATTTGTGCTATTTAACTTTGTTATGTTCATAAGCTTAGTCAAGTTTTCGCGGAGAGTATCGGACATGCCCATTCCAGTATCACTGAAGCGGGATAATAAATTTAATAAAATGGAAGAAAGGAGTTCAGGGAAGTCATCATTCTTGGATAGAGAGTTATCTGGGAAAGCAGATCCATTGGGAGACTCAGAAATTGGATTTTGAATAATAGCTTGATGAGCAAGACGGTCATACCCTGGTTGAGGAGTAGGAATAGTACGGCGGGGAGTGTAAACTGTCTTTCTATAAGATACAGTAGGAGAAGGAGAGGGAATGGAATGGCGGACTTGTGAGGGATTAGATGAACGAGAGGACACCACATCTGTATAAAGCTTTGCGCACACTGGGAAACCTAGCTGAGGCCTCTATATAAGAAATATTGTGTTCCGACATTGCAGTCTTTATTTATTTCTGTCTTATGTACTCCGGACAGTTGAGATTGTTGGCAGAATGAGCACTAGAGCAAAATAAACATGATACCACCTGGGTATTACAAGACTCACCCTCATGTGGTTGTGCGCACTTGTAACACCTAGGATCAGACCTACAAAATGACTTTACGTGGCCAAATCTACAACAACGATTGCACTGAATAACTGGCAGCTTATATAATTCTACTGGTAACGAAGCAAAATATAAATAAGTGTGAGGAGGAAGTTTCTGCCCACTAAAAGTTACCACAACGGTTTGTGTTGGAATCCATGATATACTTCCGTTCTGTGGATTTACGACACATACGACGAGCCTTGATAACGTCGCCATAGCCTGTAGGCATAGAACAGTTTAGTGCAAATTCCTCCATTGAGATATCAATAGCAACACCTCTAACTATTCCCATACGAGACACATTATACGACGGAATGGAAGCAGAAAAGCCTGCATCAGTAAGGATTGAAGAATCCAAGAAATTGTTAGCGTCGTCTACATTTTTAAACTCAACAGAGACCCTGTTTCTACCTATGCGTTTAACCCCACCAAGGGCAACTGTAGTAATATTTTTCTGAAATAGATAGCGGCCGAACTCCATTGGACGGATCTGACTACTTGAGTCTGTCTTGGAAACATGCACAATAAAAGGAGAGGAATCATTATGGGAGTACTTACGTTTATTTGAAAATTCTGGTTTTGCGAATATATACTGGTCGTTATGGGTATTAGTATTACCGGTTGAGGAAACGGGGGGATTGTATCTTGGTCTCTTTTTGGGAACATTTTCTGTGTCCACATCTGGGACAGTACTAAGACCATTCGGTGGCGTGACACAAACATAACCTCCACTGGGTTCCGGCGGATCGGTATCAATTTTACTATATT